>JBAKBP010010349.1:0-78451 GCA_037953745.1 Lithodes maja | reverse complement strand
ACTTTGAGAGGATCGCCAGGAGAGAACCAGATACTAGTGATCTGGATCTCTCAAGAGAGCATCCCGTCAATTAACGTAATTTGGCCGCACAGTCTTAAGGACCTCGCTAGGCTACGAGCCGCTTGCTCAGCCATTGTTTCCTAGCCTACTACATCCCAGCTAGACTTTGCTCGGTCAGCAGATACAGCATAGTATTGAAGCTTTCCTTATGTATGTTATTGTTTATGCACTATTGATTTCATGTGTGGCACGCATAAGCTACTTTTAGAGATTAGTGGCCCCCGAGCACAATCCTAGTAGGCTATGGCCAGTGCATTGTCGGAGTACTTCTTTTATATGTTTGCCATTTACTACTGTCTATTCTTATAATTCTTCTTATGTCAATTTAAAGCCTTTAATATTACTTAATTGCCAGTGTGTTGCTTATTGAATTGCTGTTCAAAATCCGATACTTACTTCTTACGAGTATCCGAGAAGCATCTAACTTTATCAGAAGATTCCTTGCTCGATGCTCGAGGACTATTGTTTAACGTAACGTAATAGTGCCGATCCGAAGTAGATGGTGGAGGACTTCTTAAGTTCTTAGTCAAGGGTGGATTACTTCGGCTTCGGCCAACACTATTCTTTGGTGTTGTTGTATTTACTTCTTTGTTTGATTGTTGACCAGACTAGATAACTCCCGTCTCTTTATTAGTCTGTTGTGAAACGCTAGTACCGAGTTTTTGTATACCCCGTTATAGCAGATAGAACTCTGGAGGGTATTGGTGTTTTTTGTTCGGCTGGCAGTACTCTGGGGTTGGGATCGTGTGTTTCCGTTGTGGCAACGAGCCATACTCGAGTCCTGTGTGAGAGCCCTAGTGTACCCGAGTGCCCGGTCGTAACAAATGGCGACCTTGCTTAGGATTTTGTGAACAGTATAATTTTTTGCAGAGTTGTACAACATTTGTTTGTTCGTACTTTAGCGTGCATATTGAAGAATATTTTTTTTTGTAAGGCAATTAGGAGAGCATTTAAGAGACTCCAGTTAATTTAGTAATTAGTGCTTACATAAGGGAGTTTAACACTTTTGTCTCGAGAATTTTTTGTGAACTTCAGTATGTCGTGCTCTAGTATTGACGAGGAGCGAGAGATGCCAGTTGAAGAGGTGCCGTTAGTAATCAGTGAGGAGGATGCTAGAGTTTTTGTGAGTAAGCGGTACCACGTGACGGAGGAGAGGTTGACTGGGGTGAATATTTATGGCTTGCACCTGATAGCCAAGGTTTTGGGTCTATCCAATGTAGGAGGGATGTCCAAGGGGGAGCTGATTTCCTGGGTGTTGCGTGGGCGACATGGGGTTTCGGAGGAGAGGGCGTTTGGGGGGGTTCCTCCCCAGATCCCCTCTCACTCGACTCCCACAGTGCCGTCCACTCAAGTACCGGAGGTTAGCACCCTCCCACAGAGGGATGAGAATTGGAAGATTGGAGTGCCCTCGGGCGGTGCGTATGGTGGTTCCCCAGTTCTTGCCCCCCCTCCTTCAGTAGTGGCAGCTCCCTCTTCCTGCCTGTCTCCAGATATGATATTTAGACTTGAGCTTGCAAAAATTGAGGCTGAGTCTAGGAAGCATGAGATTGAGGCTGAGTCTAGAAGGCAGGAGAATGAGACGAGGAGGCACGAGGCTGAGCTTAGGTACGACTCCGAGAAATATTGTGCTCAAATAGATTTAGATAAGACTCGTGCAGAATCGACAGGGACTCGGATGGGCCGTGAGGGCCAAGTAAGAGAACAGTCCTTGTCCCACTTAGTCAAATTGGTGCCGGCATTTAGTGAAACTGAAGTCACAGAATGTTTTAATCGTTTTGAGAAGAAGTGTAGGGAGCATAATTGGCCTGAAGAGAAGTGGGCAGCTCTAGTCTCCTCAAGACTTACAGGTAAGGGTCTGAAGGCTTATGATGCACTGCCTTTAGAGTCCTGCATTGACTACCCAGAATTGAAGAGAGCTGTCCTACGGGCATACGAGTTGCAACCAGAAACATATCGATTGAAGTTTCGGGGTGTTACGAAGACTAGGGAGGCGACCTTTCTTGAACATGCCCGGGACTTAAAAGATGCACTTACAAACTGGACACGTTCTGAGAAAGCTGAGACGGCCGAACAGTTGACTGAGGTGTTTCTGCTCGAGCAGTTTTATAAGTGTACAGGTGCAGAAATGACTTTAACAATTAAAGAAAAGAACCCAAAAACTCTACAGGAGGCAGCTGAGATGGCTGACCTCCGGCTATCACTAATTCGTGGGTGCGGGTCTGCCCAGCGTAGTGAGGCAGGTAACAAGGGGCGTGATGCCCCACCCCCCCGAGTTAGTGATATACTTTATGCAAACAAGTACAAGAGCTATGATACCAAGACTGACCACAAGACTAGCACCGTCCCATTTAAGAAGGGGCCGGGCCCTTCCCAGTACCAAGGGAAGCCCAGAGGGGAGTTGGAGTGTTATCATTGTCATGAAAAGGGGCACTTTGCAAGAGTCTGTCCTAGCAAACCACCTACAGCAGCTGTGTCTTTGGCCTGCAACATTGGTGTGTCTCTGAAGTCTTCTGAGTTTGCCCGGGGCAGTTCGTCAGAGGCTGAGGCACAGCCAATGCAGAAGCACCTGGGAGGCTCGAACCCTGCTCAGGATGTTTTTTGCGACCATAGAGGACGGGGTTGCGTGATGTGGGCGGGGCGCAAGCATGGAGTAGAGGTCTTGCGTGATACGGGTGCTTCCCAGACTCTGATGAATAACTTGACTGGCTACCCTATAAATGCGGCTCGGGTGGTAGTGGTGCAGGGTATTAATGCAACTCGGTCATACCCGCTGGTGCGGTTGGAGTTGGAGGTGGATGGGGTGGCACGTGAATTGGATGTCGGGATTGTGGAGAAACTGCCAGTGGAGGGCGTCGACCTTCTTCTCGGCAACGACTTTGCAATGCCCGCTTCTGAGGTTCTACCCTTAGTCGTTGCCGAGAGGCCGGCCGACGTGAGTGGGGAAGAGCAAGAGTGGGTCGAGCGGTGCCAGACACAACCCATGGCGTGTGTTGTCACCCGAGCTCGGGCAGCTAAAGTGTCACAGCCTAGTCCTCCGTCTTCAGACCAGCAGAGGAACGATCAACAGGAGGAGGCTAAAGCTGGAGTTGGTTTTAAGAGTTTTGACTCGGCGGCTCTCCTGGGTGATTCAGTATTGGCACCTATGTTAGAGTCTGGAGAGGCCCCAGGACCTGTCACAGCTAGTGAGGAGGTAGGGCCGGAAGAGACTCCGGGGCAGCAACGTTGCACACGGAGAGAAAAAAGGGTTGCTCAGTTTGATATTGGGGAAGGACTTGGGTTGCTTCGGAAGCATCTAGACAGGTTGGTTCCCTCAGATATTTGTAAACTGCAGTTGGAGGATCCGGAAGTTCAGAAGTGTGGTAATGGTGCTGTCGAGATCAAACACGAGGACGGGGAAGCATGTCATGTGAACCTGTTGGAGGAGTTTGTGAGGCAACCACTTGAGCATCCTGCTGTCCCTGCGTTGGTCTGCCGCGGCCAAGGTGGAGAAGGAGAGGGGGGTAGTAGGGCACAGGTGGAGAAGAGAAGGGATTGTTATGTCTCGGCGGAGCCGTGGGCGGGGGACACGAGTCTGGTGGCTGTGGAAGCGCTAGAGCACCTGCCTGAGCAGCAGTGTGCAGCACTCCAGCATCAGCTCGGTTCATACCCCACTGGTTGTGCCGAGCCCCTGAGTCTCACAACTCGGGCGGTGCAAGATGTTCCACGGGCAGGTCACGTGACTGTTGAAAGACCGTTAGCCTCGTTGTTTCGGTGGTTTAAGGTGGGCGACGAGGCTTTGGCATGGTTGCCAGGTCAGGGTCGACCCATGGCTGCCAAGGGTGGTGGTCAAAAGGAGGACATTGAGCAGATTGGTAAGGTCGGCTGTGGTATCGCAGTGCCCGGTCGTCGCATAGCCTCCCAATGCTGCTCTAGTCTAATGCAACAGCCCTACCATAGACCGACTGTATCTGGCCATGTCGCTGAAAGCGGTGATGCTGCGCAGGCAGATGTCGTCACAAGGAATGCGGGGGTGCGCATGTACGGTATCGGCGGGGAAGCCTTAGCAATAATGAACTGTGGGAGTGACTGCACGGGTGGTACTGATTGTCCCTCTCATGACCTGGCTGTTCTAGGGACGAAGGTGGAGAAGGAGGGAGACTACAGGTTAGAAGCTGCGGTCTCGGCTGGGTTGTGGGAGGGCACTAGGCATGTTGTTCGTGGAGACAGTGCAAGGCAGTTATTTACTAGGCTATGGCAGTACTTTCGCATGTTTGTTGCTTCTCCAGGCCTGATGTACGGGGTAGAATCCGACATGCAGGCTGGAGATAGTGCAAGGCTCAGTTTAGTTCCCTACCGTATAAATCCTGCTCGACAGCCTATGGTGCAAGCAGAGCTGGATTACGTGTGGACGAAGGGTCTGAGGGATAAGGAATGTCGTGAGTGGTCGTTGCTTGTAACTTTGTCCGAGCGTGCTAAAGAGGTATGTGGTTTTGTTGTGGACGGGAGTACCTACCAGTGCAATGTTATGCCTGACGGACTTAAGAATGCACTAGCAACGTTTCAGAACCTGATGAATGAAAGTGAAAAGGACGATGATGCGCTGGGGCATTTCGAGGTCTATGTTCCAGCCTATGGTCCGGTCGTTGTAGTTTACCCAGATCATCACCCTCTCAAGATCTTGGACCAGTTTCACAATCGGAATATGAGGCTGACCAGGTGGTCACTAAGGTTATTGGTATATAACCTGGACATACGCCATATTGCCGGTTGTGACAACGTGGTTGCAGATGGTCGTTCAAGGGTATATGATCCTGGGTAGATTGACACACGGGTAGCCTCCTGCTTTAGTTTGAGTGGTGTTTTGCGCTTGGTGCTTGTTGGCTCGCGGTTGTAGCCCAGCGTATTGGGTCGTAAAGCAGGAGTTGAGCGTTTGGTATAGAAGAAAAAATAGGCTGCCCTTATAGTGCAGCCGGAAAAAACATATTAAAATATAAAAAATCATAAAAAAAACTCTTTCTTTTAATATAGATAATTGTATAAGTTTGTCATAGCCTATAGAGTTTGAGTAGTCCACGAACTATCAAACGGCTGAGCTGCTGTAAGCTCGCTCTGGGAGCATGATATTATGTCTTTTACTATTGTTGGGAGGAGTTATGAAATGTGAATTTTTTTTTATAAGATGTGTTTTAGTGATAAACTCAGCGTTGTTTTAGTGCCATGCGGTCGCTGGGTGTGAGGGGTTTGATGGGGTTCTGTATATCAGATTTTAGCTCAGGGTTGAGCAAGTAAAATCTTGGGGGAGGTGTGACGCATGTCGAGTATGAGCATGCTGTACAGAACGCCCAGTCAGGCCCCACTCTCGCTAGGATCGTCAGGGCAGGAACTTTGGCTGTAGTCTGTGTAGAGTTTCCTAACTTAGTTTATGTGAGCCGTTGTACTATAAGTATTATAAATATGTATTTTGTTTTCATCTGAGTCAACGAGTTCTATTTTATATCATTAGTTATAAGTGTTGTGTGTGGGACTTATTTGTAATGATGAGAGGAGAGAGAGAGTATGTAACGGGGACCAGTGAGTGCGCCACGCGGGCAGGTAGGCCTAATTCCCTCCTCCCTCCTCCCTCCTCCCTCTCAGTGCGTGGGAAATCCTTTGTCGATCCCAGATTGAGAGAGAATATTACGTAATGATTGCTAGTGGGCGGTCCTTAGTAGTTGGTGATATGCTCACTAGAGGGCCGAGTATAAAAAGGGAAGTCTAGCCGCATTGTCCCTTAGAACTCATTAGGCAAAGCGACTTCTCATATCCCTTACAACTATACATATTCTTCCGACTGATGTGAACTTTCTCTACTCTCTGAACCGCCTATCTTCTCCTCTTCCCGACCCTTTATAACCTCAATGACCCCTTTGGTGCAGATTTAGTCAGCCAAAGTATTATCGCTTGAGTTCTCACGAGATATATGCCTATTAGATAGCCTATTTTGGAAGGGATAACTAGAATAGGATTGATTAATGTTTGTTGCACTCGTATATGCATTTCCCTGTGTATGATTATTCATGTTCCTGTTTTCTGCTGATCTAGGTGATGCTAGACTGGGATAAGGCTACTAGAGTTGTGATTCCCGATGTGTATTAGGTTTTGTTGAACCTGTACAATCGCAACGGAGACTTGGGAAGCCTAGGTGGTCTTTCTGACTGTGTACCTTGTGAGTTTAGCACTGTGTTGCGAGTGAGGGCTTTTGCCTCTGCCACCCAGCACTGTGCTAACTCGTTTGCTTGACTTTGAGAGGATCGCCAGGAGAGAACCAGATACTAGTGATCTGGATCTCTCAAGAGAGCATCCCGTCAATTAACGTAATTTGGCCGCACAGTCTTAAGGACCTCGCTAGGCTACGAGCCGCTTGCTCAGCCATTGTTTCCTAGCCTACTACATCCCAGCTAGACTTTGCTCGGTCAGCAGATACAGCATAGTATTGAAGCTTTCCTTATGTATGTTATTGTTTATGCACTATTGATTTCATGTGTGGCACGCATAAGCTACTTTTAGAGATTAGTGGCCCCCGAGCACAATCCTAGTAGGCTATGGCCAGTGCATTGTCGGAGTACTTCTTTTATATGTTTGCCATTTACTACTGTCTATTCTTATAATTCTTCTTATGTCAATTTAAAGCCTTTAATATTACTTAATTGCCAGTGTGTTGCTTATTGAATTGCTGTTCAAAATCCGATACTTACTTCTTACGAGTATCCGAGAAGCATCTAACTTTATCAGAAGATTCCTTGCTCGATGCTCGAGGACTATTGTTTAACGTAACGTAATAGTGCCGATCCGAAGTAGAGGGTGGAGGACTTCTTAAGTTCTTAGTCAAGGGTGGATTACTTCGGCTTCGGCCAACACTATTCTTTGGTGTTGTTGTATTTACTTCTTTGTTTGATTGTTGACCAGACTAGATAACTCCCGTCTCTTTATTAGTCTGTTGTGAAACGCTAGTACCGAGTTTTTGTATACCCCGTTATAGCAGATAGAACTCTGGAGGGTATTGGTGTTTTTTGTTCGGCTGGCAGTACTCTGGGGTTGGGATCGTGTGTTTCCGTTGTGGCAGCGAGCCATACTCGAGTCCTGTGTGAGAGCCCTAGTGTACCCGAGTGCCCGGTCGTAACACTTAAACAAAAGTATAAAAGTGATTCACGATCCCAAAACAATAGAATAAGAAGAGTGGCAAGAGAGAGCTATATGCAGCAAGATCCTACTTCTACTTATTCAAATTATTAGAAGATGGTGATCATGTTCGGTCTATCCATAGTTTCGTATTCTTATGGAAGACGAGTATGAGAGGTACATCCTACTCTGACATTAAATGGAGATTCAGGTGGATGACCGATGTGTGGTAGGTTAACTACCATCACATGAGGATACTCGGATATTCCCGCTACCGTCTGTCAAGGCATTTAATATATAAACGGGTATGGATGAGTATGAGGGATTTGATGAGTGTCACTTTGAAACTACAAATAGTGAATAAATGATAGTCTCTTAAATTTCTACAATAATGTAATATTACCCAGCTACGTAAACCAACATAAAGGAAGGAATTATTTAAGCAGCGTGAACAATAAAACAAAAAGGACTATAGCATAGTGATAAATTTCAATGTTCAAGTCTTAAGAAAACAAAAAAATAGAATTATATCAATTAGACTTAATGAAACTTGATTAATTGATCAAATGAACAAGAGATCCCAGACAGGCCCCCACTTGTAACAATTCGAAGTATTGCTCAACAGATATTGTAATCTTAAATTATTTGGCCTCAAGATTCTAGAGGTATGGGAACTTCAAACCGTACAAGAGACTGAATTTGATAGGTAGGTATTCAGTAGATATGGTATGGGTAGATTTCTTATAGAGTTACTTCATTAATATTCCTGTTCTTAGCTAGTTTTATAGTAGATGTTCAAGGGTTAACCAACCAAGCTTCATTAATGCCTATTCTAATAGGATTTCAAAACCAAGAAATAATTTAATTATTATTATTATTATTATTATTATTAAAGTAAAGTTAAAGATTAAAATAATTACAAGAAATTTGAATTACTAATTGAATTATTTACAGAGGGATTAAATATTAAAAGTAAAATATTAGTTATAACTCTTACAATTAAAAACAAATAAATATAAATATATAAACAAATATTATAAACTAAAAACATGAAATTATGACATTGAAATATAGTCACGTGCTCAATCCCGGTTAATGAGTGTCGGGAATTTAGATAAAGAGGTTAAATTGCATATCACTGGTACATGAAAATATCCCAACAAATAGTTATATAATAATTACCAATACGGCGAAGTTCATAGATGGAGTCCGGTCCTATTTCACACTGCTAATTCAATTGCATGACATGTAGGAATGTTCACATAATACAATATCGATACAATGAACTTAGCTTAGAGGACTGGTGATGTAGGACTGTTGTTATATATTATCAATGGTAGTTCATGGTGGACTAAAGGTGAGTCAAGAGCCGGGGGGAAGTTGTTGGCTGTATGGTGGTGATTGAGAGACTAAAGGGCCGGTGTCCGATCGCTTCGCGAAATTACATATGGCTGCCGGCTCATAATAATTATAACCCATAACTTGGTTTCATGATACATCTAGAGCTGATGTAGATATTTATACATTACAGTTAATATTTAACCTACACTTAATAATAAACTACAATACACAAAGAACTAGTCGAAATCATACATGCGATACGATACCGCCAAATTCAAATGCCCTATTGGACCTAAAACTGTCGGGATCATTACCCTATTCCCGAAATACTGCCCGCAACCAAAAGCAATATACAGTAGCTATATACCGAAAACAAAAGGACATCGAAGATTCAAAGATCACCTTGTTTGATCTTAGATCTACAAAGATCCACGGAACTCGTAGCCGCCCTCCTTTTGGGGCGAGCGCCACCTGAAGCCAGAGGAGGATCATCCTTCTCATCATGAACTGCCCCACCCTGAGGAGCACTGTCACCAGCACTCTCCCGCGGAGGGGTATCAGTAGAGACGCCAGTATCATCCGGCAGTTCTACATCCTGCTCCAAAGGATATAACCTTACGACTGGGCGAGTAGTAACCCCAGTCGAAGTTCGTAATCTAGTAACCCTTATAAGACCATCAATGCCCTGGAACAAATCGACAATCCTCCCAAGCTTCCAAAATAACCTAGGACGCTCATCATGAATCAGTACGATATCCCCGATACGAGGCCATCGTTGCTTCGTCCCTTTGATCATATTGGAGTGACGCTCGCGAAGAGACAGCAAATATTCTTGGGTCCACCTTTTCCATAGATCGTCCGACACCTTGTTCACATACTGGAATCGACGACGGGTGGCGTCAGCATCGCCGAACGTAGGATCTTGTAGATCTTCGTCGGTTACTGACGATCTAGGAAAGGTATTAAGGGTTCGTCCACGTGTTAGCATAGAAGGCGAAATGGGTAAGAGGTCATCAACATCTGCCGAGGTATAGGTCAAGGGCCTGTCGTTGACTGACATCTCAATCTCTATTAAGATGGTTTGCAACTCCCTTCTGGTCACCAGTGCCCTTCCTAATACCTTCTTCATGGCAGATTTGACAATACCAATTGTTCTCTCCCAAATCGCCCCGAACCATGGTGCACGTGCTGGTATAAATTTCCACTGACAACCCTTTCCAGTGAGGGTAGCCACAACCTGCGGGTCATCCATTAAACTCTGGAGATATTTAGAGGCCCCGACAAAACAAGTCGCATCATCGCTCATAATAATTTGAGGGAAACCATTGCGGCCTGCAAAGCGTCTTAGAGTATGCAAAAAACCCTCACTGGATAGGTCGTCAATCAATTTAATATGAATCGCTCTGGTTACCGCACATGTGAATAGTACGGCATATACCTTTATGATATTACTGGGCGATTCTCTAACTTGAATCGCTCCGGTGTAGTCTACCCCGGTTACCTGAAATGGTTCAGTCCTTTGTACCCTGAACTCAGATAAGGGAGGTAGATCTACTGGGGAGTAAGGCTTACCCTGTAATCTTTTACAGATAGTACAGCTATTGTGGATCCCTATAATTGCTTGTCGCATCTTAGGGATCCACCAACGTTGTCGCATATACGCCAGAACATAATTTATGCCAAAATGTAGGCAGGTCCTATGGCATTGGCGAATCAACAGTTTGGTAATCAAGTGAGAGGAGCTAAGGAGGACAGGATATTTCGCAGAATCAATAATGTCCGCCTTTTGTATCCTGCCTCTACACTTAATTATGCTTCCTTCCATATATAATCCTAGCTGCCTCATTAAGTTAGAGGGTTTGGCCTTTGACTCCTTGCTCAGGATTTGATGTTCAGTAGGATAAGTGTTATGCCCTGTTTTTCTACAGGATTAACTTGGGTAATGTGAGTTCTAAATGACTGGGTATATAAGGCTGCATGCACAATACAAGATATGAGGAATAGAGAACACAAAGAAACACATGGTAACAAGTTACACGATCACGTTTATTGATATACCACTGCAGAATGCTCGTGCAAGACAATATAATAGAATCGAACAACACTAGCATAAGTGGATCTGGATGGAGCCTAGTCTCCCACTTCCAACGTTCAGGTATTAATCTTCTGATCACTGGCTTTAATTCAACAGGTTTATATACCGAAGACCATCAATGTTACTTATAGAATCATATTCACTGTTAGATTTATTACTGGTAGCTCTGGTGCACAAGTAGTAGTTCACAGACTAGATTAGACACGCGTATTTTAGAGCACGGGAATTCTAGTAACCTCAGGGGGTACTGATCTAAGTTTTATATTCTTGTCTCAGAAATACATAGAACGCAAATCAGTGGGCGAACATTCAGATATCACTAGGGTTTCCTTCTATGTAATAATATCTGTATATATGGTTGATTACGAGAGTTAGTATCGCCTGTTAATTAATGGACACTGATACGCTTAGCACTTCCTAATTGAATGGTTATATGAATTATACTGGAGCAAAGAGATAGCCACTTCGTAGAAATATTAATAAGTGAATCTCTAAACAGCACTGTAACAATTAGTACTGATAAAGGGAATCTTGGGTAGTATTTGATGGGTCTGGTCCTGGTTATCTTGCGTCCATGATGTTGGGGGCTAACGACTGGTTCCGCGGCCGTCCAGGGGGTCCATATGTATGAAGTTCTCAAATACGTGGACAGGTTCTTCTATCCAAATCTGCCACGGAGTCTGCCGGCTCTGGAATCTCTCAACTCCGGAACAACACAAGGGCAGAGCTAGAGGTTAACTTCAGGGTAGTGACCACTGGTTGGTGTCTAGCTTTCAACTCATTTGACTGGGGGCGGGAGCTAGGTTTATAGGCTCGGTTCTGGACCCTGTAGACAATAGGGATCTCGAGTCTTATGGACTTATTTGAGCTCTCAATAGATATGGGGACTAGGTAAGATGGTGCTCACTGTTGTGGCACATGGCTATAGGAAGCCTTCATATTTTAATATAACTGAGCCTTAGTAAGAAGTACTATTTTGGCTATACTGGAAGTATTTAGGGGAGAGAGACTGGATCTACTTTGCAAGGAGGATGGGGACAGCTGTGATAGGAGCGTCTCTCTTAGATTGTTCAATCTTCATTCTATGGTATAGCTGAGGTGTTAATTTAGTGATCAGAGTATGCAAGAAAGGTAAGTGGTTTATTGTGAGTTAATAGAGGTTAGTAAAGGTGTTAGTCATGCATGGTTAGTTCATTGATAGGAAGAATTCCTGTGCTACCTGGCAATGACTCAGAAGTCAAAACAGGGGGTCAGGTATACCTCCGCGGGGGTGGGGGTCTCCCTCCTCAGGTGGGTAAAAGGGGGTAGCTGGGCGCCCTCTCTCTGTGATAGTCGCCGGCGGCTGTGGCTAGGGGCTTGCCATATCACCACTCACCAGTGTTTGTAATAACCCTCTGTGTATGAGACAGATGTGGGTGTCCTTAATACCAAAACCGAAGGTGCCTTGGCTAGCTGGCTTTACTCGGTTGGTTGTTAATTGTAGGGTTTGCTGGATGTGGTGGAGACTGGGTTGCTAACTCTGCCACATTTATCTGGAAGTATGGCAATAGAAGTTAGTTACTGGTGAGGCGGCTAGCCTCGCACCGATGACCATTGGGTGCAGGGTTGTGAATGGGTTGTAAGAGAATAGATGGCATGCAAGGGGTTAGTAAAGTTCTAATGTTGTTCTGGCCTACTAAGTGAAGGTAGGCTGGATAGGAGTATATATATAAAAGGTTGGAGAGCGTTAGCAACGGAAAATTCAAGGATCTTCAAGAGGTATGAGAGAGAGGCTAGGTCGGACAAGAGTAGAGAAGCGCGGGGTCTTATAATGAGAGGGGAGGAGTTCAGGGGGGCTATAGGGGAATTTGACCCGAAGGTTTCTGGGCGTGGGGGTGGCATTAGGCTGCAGTTTATATTGGAGTTTGAAAAGGCAGTGGAAGTACGTTAGCCAAATGCTACCGGGGAATGCAACTATGGGGTGGTATATGAGTCTGGAAAAGATAGAATTATGTGGACTGTGGGGCTGGGGGGGGGGGGGGGGGGGGGAGGAGGTGGTGAACTGTAGGTGTGTGCTTGACTGTGGGTAAAGTGGGGAAAAACATGGTGTATTATTCTTCGTCAGTACGAGGGGTTATGGATACTATTAGTTGGCCCTGGGAACTGCGTTTTCTATGAAATATATATACCAAAAAAAAGCGGCAGTTCGTAGGGGTACTTAGTTATTGTTTCGAGGTACTTATGACAGATACTGGTAACAAGGTTATCTATACAATCTCTGGTTGGGGTAAGGGGTGCATGACATGAAGCAAATTGGCGTAGTGTGGACTGTGGATACGAAGGAGGCAAGTGGAAGACGTATGACAATTGTGGAAAAGTAAATGGAAAAAGGTGAACACAATGGCGGATAAAGGTACTTAACCTAAGGATTGAATACATAGATTTATGGGGCGATGGGTCTTCAGAAAGCTTAGTCTGGCAAGACAAGATGTTAGGGAATGTTAATATTAATACTTAACTAAGGATTGCATACATCGATGAACGACGACATTATAGTCGTCGTCCTAATAAGGTGATGAAACCTGGTTGATCTGTACTTGGCACAATACGACACAAGGACAGTGCCGCTATGTCGTATCAATACTGGTGGCAGTTAATATTATAGAGACACTTAGTTACTAGAGGAACAATGCAAGGGGGCGACTGAGCACGGGTTACATATATCTATACTCGTCATGGGAAATGATATACGAGGTCTAGGGACAGGCGTGGGTGTTTTAACTTCTAAGATATATAACATCTACTTCTCGGATGTAAGAACATACATAGATATAATTATGGCTGTCTGATGTGTTGGCATTGGCTTAACATAGGGACAGGGCATGGGTGTTTTTAATATGAATGTGTATTCCTGTTCATCATCTTTGTAGTTAGGAGTGTAGGACACGAGGGGGTAGTGTACGTGAGGTGTGGAAAAATGGTCAGTTTAGAAGGGGTATATAGGTGCGGCCTGGAGCTGCTTTGCCCTGCGGGCTTGGGCCTGTCTGAATTGGCTGGCTCGGTCAGCTGGTCCTTTCATTCTGTGGACCTTTCTTTTGGGTGTTTCTGTGTGGTGTTCGTTCGTGGCTTCTGTGGTGGGCTTCTCGTTCTGGGGCATTTTACTTCCCTCTCCTTCATTATAGGCTCGTCCTCGAGCCTCAAGGGTGAAGTAAAAAGAAGCATAGTCATGGTGGGTCATTTTGAGGGTATTTAGAAAGTTCCACAAAGCAAGAGAGCGACAGTCAGGTTTCTTTTGTAGGTCAATGTATACCTGTAAGAATGTGTCATCTGTGTTGTGACGGGCGGTTGCCCGGGCTTGAGGTGGGCGTTGTAGACGTAAGTGTCCAGTGGGTTCTTTTACTTTAACCTTTCGTATGAATGGTTTGTAGTTTTCCCCCGTGGGGGTCGGAGTGAGGTGTGTGGGAAGGAGGGGATGTGTGTTGTGTGGCTTGGGTCTTTAGTGTCAGAACAGGGTGTTATTTTTGTATAACTGTCTTTAAATCTGATGGGTCTGTTGATTATTCTACCTCTGGCGGTCCTGGTGGGAAGGTAGATGTTTGTCGTGGGACTTGAGTCGCTCGACGATGTTTTATATTGAGGGGAAGAACGTTTTACAGGTGAAGGTAAAGTGTTTAACAATGTATAAAACACATTTAAAAGATAGTCAGAAAAGTGTAGGTTAAAAAGAAAAGTAGTATGACTAAGGGAAGAAAAATATAATATACAGTATATGGAAAACATGTAAATTTAAGAAAGAATAGATAATTAAGAACACAGGAAAATTAAGAAGAGGTAAACTTTTAACAATGTATAAAACAAATTTAAAAGATAGTCAGAAAAGTGTAGGTTAACAAGAAAAGTAGTATGACTAAGGGAAGAAAAATATAATATACAGTATATGGAAAACATGTAAATTTATAGAATCATGCCCAATCGCTTAGGAATTGAAAACAATAAAACAAAAAAATTAAGTACAATAATATCCTCATCATCATCAGGGGGGGTTATTTAGGGTCGCCGTTAGTCTGGGTGACGGTCTGGTAATAGGGGTGGTGGTGGTGGTTGTGGCTTTGACCTTGGGGTTTCACTTTCACTTTGGAAGGGCGGGGTGGATATACCGTCAGGTTTGCTGTTCGGAATGTGGGTCTGGGTGAGAGCTGGCCCGGGGCCAGTTTTGGAGGGAGGTTTAAATAGTCTCGGTCGGGGGTAGTGATAGGGGGGGTTTAGGTCGAGTCGGAGTTGTTGTTGCGGAAGAGGTTGGTGCTGGGGAGGGGTTGAATTGTGTAGAGAGTTGTGGTCGTGAGTGGGGTTTGGGGAAGGGTGAGTAAGGCTGGAGGTTGAGAGTTTACTATGATCGGGTGGTTTGGAGGTTGGGGGTGTGGGGATTTGATAGGGAGATGGTGGGGGGGGGGGGGGGTCTGGGCAGGCAGGGTTGTGGTTTGAGAGGGGTTGAATTTGGACTGATTTTATTTTCGGGAGAGACATGGATGGGATTTCGAGAAGTGGTTCAAGTTGAGAGGTTGATTATGTTGTTTGGGGCGAGAGAGAGAGTATTTTGGGGTTTAGCCAAGGTGGAAAAAGTTTTGTGGTTGGATTGGGATGGGAGTGGTATTTTGTCGAGTGGGATCTTTGGGGGTGGAATTTGGGGCGGGTGAGGTAACGGTGAAGAGGGGGTTAAGATAGGGGGGAAAGAGGAGGTAGGGGTTATGTACGGGGGTGCTTGTTCGTTCTGAATGTGGTCGTGAGAGGTTAGGCTGGCAGGGTGGGAATTGGTGGAGGTTGAAAGTTTAGCTGGGCTCATGATGGTGGGGGACCGACTGGTGAGCAGGTGTTCGGTACGCATGAGGGGGGGAAAATCACTTTGGTGGGGGTCACGCGTGAGGGGGGGATTAACGGCGCGTGTGGGAGGATCAGAGTGGTGGGGTGTGTCGGTGGCAGTGACGGTTTGTTTAGAGGTTATATGGGATTGGTGGGTTTGTCTGTCATGAAGGGGTGAGTCAAGTGTGGGGTTTTGAAGTTTATTAGGGGTGTGAATTGTGGGGGAGTGGAAGGGAGCTACTGACGGAAAACTGTCACAAGGGAAATTTTGTTGGTGGGGGAATAGCTGAGCATTTCTGGGGGAAGGGGGGGAACATGGTTGGGTCCCTAGGTCGTCACGCGTGAGGGGAGGATTAACGGCGCGTGTGGGAGGGTCAGGGTGGTGAGAGGTGAGCGAGTTAGAAAACGGGATTTGTTGGGGGGACTGCGGAGGGCTGGTGGGGGAAGAGTTAGGTGTAGAACAGGGGTTATTGGTAGAGGACTGATGTATTGATTTGGGGTTGTTAACAGGACGAATTTGGGGAATTTTCTTGGTGTCAGTCTCGGTCTGGTTAAAGGTTATGTGGGACTCGGGAGGATTAGTGGGGGCAGAGTTAGGCATAGGACATGGGTTATTGAGGGAGGAGTGATGTACTGATTTGGGGTTGTTAACAGGACGAGTTTGGGGAATTTTCTTGGTGGCAGTCTCGGTCTGGTTAGAGGTTATCTGGGACTGGTGAGTTTGTTTGACATGAGAGGGCGAGTCAAGTGTGGGGTTTTGAAGTCTTCTAGGGGTGTGAATTGTGTGGGGGTGGAAGGGAGCTACTGACGGAAAACTGTCACAAGGGGAATTTTGTTGTAATAGCTGAACATTTCTGGGGGCATGGGGAAAACATGTTTTGGTACATAGGTAGGCATAGCTAGAAAACGGGACTTGTTGGGGGGACTGCGGAAGGTTGGTGGGGGAATTCATCGAACTGAGTAGGCATTCTTCTCTGATGGAGAGCATTATGTTCTTCGAATGAGCCATACGGGTCGAGATGGGCGGTGATGTGGGGTGGGAGGATGTTTAATAATGCGGTGAGTAAGAGTTAATTTTGTTGCTCGTCATCTTCAGAGCTATACGTGGTCCTCACGTATCTGTAGAGTTGTATGAGGGTCACATTTATATCCCCTTCATACTTGATCTCGTCGATTTTTATTATTTTGGGGGCGACGAGGGAACCCAAAAGTGGCCCTAAGGTCCGGATCACGAGGGATCGAAACTGGTTCCAGGTACTCTCTGGCGTTACCTGTTTAGCAATTTGGGAAACGGCTTTTCCCAACTGCATAATGTGCAATAATGCAACGGCGATTTTTTCGCGGTCATTTTGAAGTGCCACATCTAACACTGGTTTTATTATGTCTAAGTAAGTGGCAATACCATACGTGTTTACATCATACTTGGGAATGTGTGTGAGTGGCTGCCAATTTTGCGATGTTGCCATGCTTCTACTGTTCCAAACTTGCAGTGTAATGCAACCTTTTATCCGAATCAAGAACCACCTCTGCCGCCAATGTTATGCCCTGTTTTTCTACAGGATTAACTTGGGTAATGTGAGTTCTAAATGACTGGGTATATAAGGCTGCATGCACAATACAAGATATGAGGAATAGAGAACACAAAGAAACACATGGTAACAAGTTACACGATCACGTTTATTGATATACCACTGCAGAATGCTCGTGCAAGACAATATAATAGAATCGAACAACACTAGCATAAGTGGATCTGGATGGAGCCTAGTCTCCCACTTCCAACGTTCAGGTATTAATCTTCTGATCACTGGCTTTAATTCAACAGGTGTATATACCGAAGACCATCAATGATATTTATAGAATCATATTCACTGTTAGATTAATTACTGGTAGCTCTGGTGCAGAAGTAGTAGTTCACAGACTAGATTAGACACGCGTATTTTAGAGCACGGGAATTCTAGTAACCTCAGGGG
The DNA here is from genome assembly GCA_037953745.1 of Lithodes maja. Taxonomy (NCBI): domain Eukaryota; kingdom Metazoa; phylum Arthropoda; class Malacostraca; order Decapoda; family Lithodidae; genus Lithodes; species Lithodes maja. The sequence continues at coordinate 61,012 of JBAKBP010010349.1, read as the reverse complement.
GTACTGATCTAAGTTTTATATTCTTGTCTCAGAAATACATAGAACGCAAATCAGTGGGCGAACATTCAGATATCACTAGGGTTTCCTTCTATGTAATAATATCTGTATACAGTATATGGTTGATTACGAGAGTTAGTATCGCCTGTTAATTAATGGACACTGATACGCTTAGCACTTCCTAATTGAATGGTTATATGAATTATACTGGAACAAAGAGATAGCCACTTCGTAGAAATATTAATAAGTGAATCTCTAAACAGCACTGTAACAATTAGTACTGATAAAGGGAATCTTGGGTAGTATCTGATGGGTCTGGTCCTGGTTATCTTGCGTCCATGATGTTGGGGGCTAACGACTGGTTCCGCGGCCGTCCAGGGGGTCCATATGTATGAAGTTCTCAAATACGTGGACAGGTTCTTCTATCCAAATCTGCCACGGAGTCTGCCGGCTCTGGAATCTCTCAACTCCGGAACAACACAAGGGCAGAGCTAGAGGTTAACTTCAGGGTAGTGACCACTGGTTGGTGTCTAGCTTTCAACTCATTTGACTGGGGGCGGGAGCTAGGTTTATAGGCTCGGTTCTGGACCCTGTAGACAATAGGGATCTTGAGTCTTATGGACTTATTTGAGCTCTCAATAGATATGGGGACTAGGTAAGATGGTGCTTACTGTTGTGGCACATGGCTATAGGAAGCCTTCATATTTAAATATAACTGAGCCTTAGTAAGAGGTACTATTTTGGCTATACTGGAAGTATTTAGGTGAGAGAGACTGGATCTACTTTGCGAGGAGGATGGGGACAGCTGTGATAGGAGCGTCTCTCTTAGATTGTTCAATCTTCATTCTATGGTATAGCTGAGGTGTTAATTTAGTGATCAGAGTATGCAAGAAAGGTAAATGGTTTATTGTGAGTTAATAGAGGTTAGTAAAGGTGTTAGTCATGCATGGTTAGTTCATTGATAGGAAGAATTCCTGTGCTACCTGGCAATGACTCAGAAGTCAAAACAGGGGGTCAGGTATACCTCCGCGGGGGTGGGGGTCTCCCTCCTCGGGTGGGTAAAAAGGGGTAGCTGGGCGCCCTCTCTCTGTGATAGTCGTCCGGCGGCTGTGGCTAGGGGCTTGCCATATCACAAGTGTTTGTAATAACCCTCTGTGTATGAGACAGATGTGGGTGTCCTTAATACCAAAACCGAAGGTGCCTTGGCTAGCTGGTTTTACTTGGTTGGTTGTTAATTGTAGGGTTTACTGGATGTGGTGGAGACTGGGTTGCTAACTCTGCCACATTTATCTGGATGTATGGTGTGACGCTCCTGCATAGTAGCCACGTGAGGGCATGCACGAGTGTCGGCTGCCCAGCTGTTTAGAAACCGGCTGGCGGCAGCCGGCTGGCCGGCTTTTCCTTAGTATATATCCTACGACAATGTAACTAATGTCTGGGATATTCTTATGTTGTTTCACAGCTTGAAGCTGCCCTTATTCTTAACCAACACATCTTAGTATATTTTATTCTCGATAGTTGATTGTTTCATTATTATATATAAGATGTAAGTCTAGTGAGAGTGGGAGGAGACGAGCGGGAGAGAGAGAGAGCGAGCGAGCAGGGTGGGGGAGGTGAGTGTTGCTTTTCCTCCTCCTCCCTCCTCCCTCCCGGAGGAGTAGCTCGCCCGCGTGGCCTTTTCTCTCGGTTTTGATTGGCTGGTGGTTCCTGGCGCCTTCTGCAGGCCTGCTGCCGGGTGACGCAGCGGCCTGTGATTGGCTGACCACCGTGCCTTTGTGTGGGATCCTGGAGGGGTCCAGAGGAGCTATTCTCCTCAGAGCTCACCTCACTGTCGTACCCTTCGGACCCCCTTGATATCTATCCCTCTCAACCCCACTTAGAAACTTTCTCTCTTACTTTGTATACCTTCTTTCCACTACTTCACCAGTCTATTTAATTACCCCATCCCCTTGATAGACCTTATATCTATCATTGTATTAACGACGAGCTCTCAGATAACTAGATAGGATTTTGGGCCTTATGCAGAGATATAATTGTTAATGAGACCTAGGAAGCTTTTTTGTTGTCTCATATTTGGTGGTTTCATGCTTGCTAGTGTGTTCTTGTGGCAGGTGAGCAGGGGCTAGACCGGAGGGGAGGCTTTTTGCGATCCTTTAAGTAAAGTCTGCTGGTGCGAGTCCTGTGGACCTGCACGACTTTACTAGGATACCTGTGGGAGTCTGGGGGCATTTTCTTGTCTGTGTGCCTGTGTGTCTAGTGTTGTGTTGTGTGAGGGCCCTTGCCTAGTCCACTCAGCACTGCGCTAGCACGTCTTGATTTTGTTTTAGGGTCGCCAGGAGAGTGTCAGATACTTGGGATCTGAGTCTCTCAAGAGAGCACCCTTTCAATTAGAGTAATTTGGCGCACAGACTTGGGAACGTCCCTAGGCTAGAGCAGGTGGCTCAGCCCGGGTATCCGAAGCCTATAGACTTCCAGCTAGACCTCTGCCACCTGGCAGATTAACAGCTAGTGGTTTATTATATCTGTATGCTTGTTATTGTGCCACAGTTTACCGTTTCTGTGAGCATTGTGAGTCAGGGCGTGGCTTAGAGACTCTGTCCGAGCAGGCTTGCCTGACTAAGAGTGAGAAGCACACCTGTATGTGGTTATGTTGCGAGTTGCTGCCTTTATTTAATTATACCTATGCCATTATACACTGCATGGCCTATCACTAGTATTTATTCCTGCTTATGAGTTAAGAGTTCTCTAAATCCGTAACTTACTTTCTTTGCTAAGCATCAGATCCTACAGTAGCCGCATGCAGTTTAGAAACCTGCATCTTGTGTACCTGTACGATGTTTTGAGGACTGTTTGCTTTCACCTTCTTTCACGCAGGGGTGATTAGTTGTATTAATTAACGTAACATTAAATGTACTTTCTTCTAGTTTGTTATTAAATTGTTTCTGCAATTTAATTCCGCTATCTATCTTTTCCTTGAAGCTTTAAGTCAACTTAATTGTGTGATCTTTTATATAGCCTGCTTGACTATTGGCAGTCTATAGTGCGTGCACCCTGTAACCGAGTCATAGGATACCTTGTTGTCCAGGCAGGACTCTTGACGGTTTAGGGTGGTTTGTTGCCTGGGTTTATAGATAAGGGTGGGATCTAGCGTTTTCCGTTGTTGCTTGTTGCCGCATACCTAGTCCAATAGAAAGAGCCCAGTGTTTATATATCCCAGGACGTAACAATGGCAATAGAAGTTAGTTACTGGTGAGGCGGCTAGCCTCGCACCGACGACCATTGGGTGCAGGGTTGTGAATGGGTTGTAAGAGAATAGATGGCATGCAAGGGGTTAGTAAAGTTCTAATGTTGTTCTGGCCTACTAACTGAAGGTAGGCTGGATAGGAGTATATATATATAAAAGGTTATAATAATAATAATAATAATAATAATAATAATAATAATAATAATAATATTTATTCAGTCAGCAATTTACAGAGTTGGTACCACATAGTTTGTTACAAATATGACATGTACCAGCCTTGCATAATTCCAACTAAGGATAGCCCAATAAGGCCGTTAGGCGTATTTCCATTGGGGTCCTTGTGGGATTAGGTTAGCTGGGGAAAAGGGGAGGATAAAGAAATAGATACTTTAGAGAAAGTATTTCTAGGGGGTTATTTTAAGACACCTTACATTCTATAGTAAATATCAGTAATCCGTAATCAGTAATCATTTCAGTTTGGTTTGTCTATCTCTTATGTCGTATTTAGTAGTAGACATAAGCTTGGTGCTCCCTTCTCGCAGCTGTCCGGTTCAGGTGTTCCTTCAGGAATACAGTGTTCTCTTTTCACGGACTGACTGGGGTAGGTCGTTCCAGTCTTTGATGGCAGTGAAGAAGAATGTTTGCTTACCCTGTCCTTGGATTCTCGGGACCTTAAAATTAAACATCATGTTTCTTGTATTATGTCCACTCCTCTCATTTGCTTTAACAAAATCATTCTTTAGATACTCTGGAGCTCTGTCATAGAAAATTTTGAAGGCATTAGTTAGCCTGATTTGTTTGGCCCTGTCAGAGACATTGAGCATACCTAGTGACTGAAGTTGTTCCTGGCCAACATGTGATCTGGGTCCTAGGTTCAGCATGAACCTAACCATTTTATTTTGAGTGACCTGAAGTTTATGCTGTGCTGATTTAGATGATGCAGAGTACCAGGATGACACAGAATAGTCAAAATGACATTGAACAAGCGCTTGGCAGAGGGTCTTTTTGGTCGCCGCGGGCAAGCATCCCACCTGTCTATACAGGTATTTTATACGTGCTCTACACTTACTCAGGATAGATTCCAAAATTGTTTCACCTGACAAACTCGCGTCCAGACGAGATATTTAACTTGTGACACTGTTGTTATAGGAATATCATTACAGTTGACCGAGAAGCCCACAATGTCTTTCAGTTTGCGTTTTGTTCCACATAAGATGGCTTCCGTCTTGCCCAGGTGAAGAAATAGTCTATTGTCTACTAGCCATTCACTACATGATGCTAGTTCTTTGGAAAGTGAAGCGGCAATACTTATTGGGTCTTTTCCTGGAGAGCGTTAGCAACGGAAAATTCAAGGATCTTCAAGAGGTATGAGAGAGAGGCTAGGTCGGACAAGAGTAGAGAAGCGCGGGGTCTTATAATGAGAGGGGAGGAGTTCAGGGGGGCTATAGGGGAATTTGACCCTAAGGTCTCTGGGCGTGGGGGTGGCATTAGGCTGCTTGTTGCCGCATACCTAGTCCAATAGAAAGAGCCCAGTGTTTATATATCCCAGGACGTAACAAATGGCGACCTTGCATAGGATTTACTGAACAGAGGAATATATTGGTCATTTGTTTTGAGATTCCTTATGATTAGAGGAATACAGTGGACATAGAGATTTTTTTTTGGAGCAACGAATATAAGACATTAAAGACTTTAAATAACATTAGTATATACATACTTGCATAGGAGATAAGGCACATTCTATAACCGTGATAATTACTGCAGTGCACAAACATGTCAAATACATCAGAACACAGTGGTGGGTCAGGTCACGATACGGGCTCGGAGGGAGAAAGACCTGTGGAGTGGCTAGTCGATAGCGAGGAGGGTGCTAGAAGATTTTTAGAGGTACCCCTTACTGCTGCCAGGGTGTTGAAGCTGAATAAGTATGGCTTAAAGTGTGTGGCAGGTCTTCAGGGTCACCAGGGTTTAAGTGGCATGAGGAAAGATCAGCTGAGGACTTTGATATTGGGTTTAGAAGGGAGAGACCTGGGTGGAGAGGCGACTGGGGGCCCCGGTCCCCAGCCCCCCCTCCACTCTACCCCCATATCAAACGTCAGGGTGCCTGAATTTAGTACATACCCCCAAGTTTGATGGTCAATGGCATCGTGGAATTCAATCACAGGGACCCTCTCCATTAAATGCACCTTCCCCTCCTCAAGGGTTGACTCCAGATTTGTTGTTTCGGCTTGAGATGGCCAAGGTTGAGGCCGCCGAAAGACAGGCTAGAGCTCAGGTTGAGGCTACCGAAAGACAGGCTAGTGCGCAGGCTGAGGCTGCAGAGAGAACAGCTATACGAGAGGCTGAACTGCAGGCAGAGTCCACTAGGTATCGGGCTGACAGGGAGCTGGAGAGATCTCGAGTGGAGGTAACAGGGCTAAATATTGGGGGAGGTTACAGACATCGGGACCAATCATTGTCGCACCTGCTTAAACTAGTTCCTGTGTTCGATGAATCATGTGTGACTGAGTTTTTTATGCGATTTGAGAAGAAATGTCAGGAACACCAGTGGCCTCAGGAAAAGTGGGCAGCATTAGTTTCATCAAGACTCCTAGGAAAGGGGCTAAAAGCGTATGATGCACTACCTTTAGAGTCCTGTTTAGTTTATGATGAGCTAAAGAAGGCTGTGCTACGGGCCTATGAGTTACAACCAGAAACTTACTGCTTGAAGTTTCGGGGTGTTACTAAGGGCAAGGATAGTACCTTCCTAGAACACGCCCGGGACTTGTCTGATGCACTACGACATTGGCTGCGTTCTGAGAGGGCAGCTACTTTTGAGGAGTTGAGGGAGTTGGTTCTCTTGGAGCAGTTCTTTAAGTGCACAGGCGGGGACTTAACATTAAATATAAAGGAAAAAAATCCTAGAACTCTCCAGGAGGCAGCAGAAATGGCTGACCTCCGACTGTCATTAATTCGAGGGTGCGAAGCAGCAGCTAGGAGTGAGTCGGGTGCAAAGGATCGTACCCCTCCCCCTCCCAAGAATTTTGATACACATAAATACACAAAACCATGTAGCACTGACAATAAAACTGAACATAAACCAAATACCGTCCCGTATAAGAAGTCTAAGGGTACCTCCCATTCCCAAGGGAAACCAAAGAGTAAAGAGTGCTTTGCATGTCACAAGGAGGGTCACTTTGCAAATGCTTGTCCGAACAAGCCACCAAACAAGGTTGTGTCATTGGCCCGCAGCATAGGGGTGTCGCCTATATCTTCTGAGTTTGCCAAGGGTAGTTCGTCAGAGGTTGGGACACAGCCTGTGTTCAAGAGTTCGGAAGGCTCGAACCCTGTCCGCGACGTCTTTGGGGGTCATAGAGGGCATGGTTTTGTGAGGTGGGCTGGCGAAAGGCGAGGAGTTAAGCTATTGCGTGATACTGGGGCTTCTCAGACCTTGTTAAAGAACTTTACTGGTAGGCCGATTAACGCTGCTCGGGTGGTGGTAGTTCAGGGGATCAATGCTACGAAGTCCTACCCGCTGGTGCGGATGGAGCTGGAGGTGGGTGGTGTGGCGAAGGAGCTGGATGTCGGAATCATAGAGAACTTGCCTGTTGGGGGCGTCGACCTCCTCCTCGGCAACGACTTTGCGGTGCCTGCTTCTAAGGTTTCACCCTTGGTCGTTGCCGAGAAGGCGGCCGACGTTAGTAGGGAGGGACAGGAGTGGGTTGAGAAGTGTAGCGTACAAACCATGGCGTGTGTTGTGACGCGTTCTCAGACATCCGGAGCCTTGCAGCCACCACCTCAGTCTATCAAACCGCGGAGGAAAGGTCAGAAGAAAACGGGAAGTGTTGGTCAATTGGAGAGTTTTGAGCCGGCAGTGTTTCTTGGTGACTCATTATTGGCACCTATGTTAGAGTTTGGAGAGGCCCCAGGACCTGTCACAGCTAGTGAGGAGGTAGGGCAGGAAGAGACTCCGAGGCAGCAACGTTACACACGGAGAGAAAAAAGGGTTGCTCAGTTTGATATTGGGGGAGGACTTGGGTTGCTTCGGAAGCATCTAGACAGGTTGGTTCCCTCAGGTATTTGTAAACTGCAGTTGGAGGATCCGGAAGTTCAGAAGTGTGGTAATGGTGCTGTCGAGATCAAACACGAGGACGGGGAAACATGTCATGTGAACCTGTTGGAGGAGTTTGTGAGGCAACCACCTGAGCAGCCTACTGTCCCTGCGTTGGTTTTCCGCGGCCAAGGTGGAGAAGGAGAGGGGGGCAGTAGGGCACAGGTGGAGGAGAGTAGGGATTGTCATGTCTCGGCGGAGCAGTGGGCGGGGGACACGAGTCTGGTGGCTGTGGAAGCGCTACAGCACCTGCCTGAGCAGCAGTGTGCAGCGCTCCAGCACCAGCTCGGTTCATACCCCACTGGTCGTGCCGAGCCCCTGAGTCTCACAACTCGGGCGGTGCAAGATGTTCCGCGGGCAGGTCACGTGAATGTTGAAAGACCGTTAGCCTCGTTGTTTCGGTGGTTCAAGGTGGGCGACGAGGCTTTGGCATGGTTGCCAGGTCAGGGTCGACCCATGGCTGCCAAGGGTGGTGGTCAAAAGGAGGACATTGAGCAGATTGGTGAGGTTGGCTGTGGAGTGGCTGTGCCCGGTCGTCGCATAGCCTCCCAATGCTGCTCTAGTCTAATGCAACAGCCCTACCATAGACCGACTGTATCTGGCCATGTCGCTAAAAGCGGTGATGCTGCGCAGGCAGATGTCGTCACAAGGAATGCGGGGGTGCGCATGTACGGTATCGGCGGGGAAGCCTTAGCAATAATGAACTATGGGAGTGACTGCACAGGTGGTACTGATTGTCCCTCTCATGACCTGGCTGTTCTAGGGACGAAGGTGGAGAAGGAGGGAGACTACAGGTTAGAAGCTGCGGTCTCGGCTGGGTTGTGGGAGGGCACTAGGCATGTTGTTCGTGGAGACAGTGCAAGGCAGTTGTTTACTAGGCTATGGCAGCACTTTCGCATGTTTGTTGCTTCTCCAGGCCTGATGTACGGGGTAGAATCCGACATGCAGGCTGGAGATAGTGCAAGGCTCAATTTAATTCCCTACCGTATAAATCCTGCTCGACAGCCTGTGGTGCAAGCAGAGCTGGATTATGTGTTGACAAAGGGTCTGAGGGATAAGGAATGTCGTGAGTGGTCGTTGTCTGTAACTTGGCAACCGGTGTTAAGTGGCAAGATCAGTGAGTGTGTTGATTGCGAGAGTGTGTGTGCATTATCCCTGACAGATGCCTATACCTTATCGAGAGTTGACGACACCATAGACCGCCTCGGGGCTGCATCGCCTATCACGAAGGTAGAACTAGTGAAAGGTTATTGGCAGGCCCCGTTGCCGGAAAGAGCGAAGAGAAATGCCAGTCTTGTGATGAACTGGGCAGTTTATCAGTGCCAGGTGTTGTTTTGCTGCCGGGACACAAGTTGAATGTGTGGCATGCTAAGGGCACTGATAATGTTTTGGCTGATTGGTTGTCACGGGAGGGTTTGTTTGCAGGAGAACCCTCACCGTTCAGTCAGTGTGTGTTGAGGGTGGAGGAAAATAGGCTGCCACTGTAGTTCAGCCGAAAAAAACAAATTAAAAAAGCAAAAACCTTATAAAAACTCTTTATTTTTATAACGTGTAGAATTTTGTATAAGATGTTGTAGCAGTATCTAAGTTGAATGTTTTCGCTTATTGTCGCTAAGTTAGTTGAACTTGCTCGGTGGAGCGCAACAGTCTTTATTTCTTTTTTATATATAGTGCCTTGTGTCGCAACAGTGTGTGGTACTATGAGAAGCTTTCTGTTAGATATGAAGAACTTAGTCAAGTGTCTTATATCTTGGGGGAGGTGTGACGCTCCTGCATAGTAGCCACGTGCGGGCATGCGCGAGTGTCGGCTGCCCAGCCGTTTAGAAACCGGCTGGCGACAGCCGGCTGGCCGGCTTTTCCTTAGTATATATCCTACGACAATGTAACTAATATCTGGGATATTCTTATGTTGTTTCACAGCTTGAAGCTGCCCTTATTCTTAACCAACACATCTTAGTATATTTTATTCTCGATAGTTGATTGTTTCATTATTATATATAAGATGTAAGTCTAGTGAGAGTGGGAGGAGACGAGCGGGAGAGAGAGAGCGAGCGAGCAGGGTGGGAGAGGTGAGTGTTGCTTTTCCTCCTCCTCCCTCCTCCCTCCCGGAGGAGTTGCTCGCCCGCGTGGCCTTTTCTCTCGGTTTTTATTGGCTGGTGGTTCCTGGCGCCTTCTGCAGGCCTGCTGCCGGGTGACGTAGCGGCCTGTGATTGGCTGACCACCGTGCCTTTGTGTGGGATCCTGCCTCCTGGAGGGGTCCAGAGGAGCTATTCTCCTCAGAGCTCACCTCACTGTCGTACCCTTCGGACCCCCTTGATATCTATCCCTCTCAACCCCACTTAGAAACTTTCTCTCTTACTTTGTATACCTTCTTTCCACTACTTCACCAGTCTATTTAATTACCCCATCCCCTTGATAGACCTTATATCTATCATTGTATTAACAACGAGCTCTCAGATAACTAGATAGGATTTTGGGCCTTATGCAGAGATATAATTGTTAACCCGGCAAGCGCGATAGGCCTCACGGAAGGCTTCCTATAGGGAACGCGATAGGCCTCACGGAAGCAAGACCATAAAAAAAGCTTTCCAAAAAAAAAAAAAGGGCCTATCAAAACAAAGGAATTTGTCTCTAGGTGAGATCATTCCCCTCCAGTACTCATCCATGTAAATCTCACCCACCTCCCTCCCCTCCTTCCCCACCTTATTCCCCCCTCCCTCCCCTCCTCAATTATCACCTATTTTCCCTCTTATTATCATCATTTATCGGTTATTTTTCTCTCCCGCGATAATGTAGCACAAGTGGGTTGCAGAAAAGATCGTTATGTAACACCCAGACACCGGCCCACACCGCCCCGCTCGTCTCAGTTACCTCACAGACAGCGAGAGAGGAGGGTTGCCTGTGGCTCTCTCTCGCCTGAGATTATGACCGGGTGGCCAATATCTTCGTTTTTCACCACCCAAATGCTTTTCCCACTTATTTTAGCACTCTTGAAGGTTCATATATACATCATATATGTAAAATAAAAGCATACCGAAAACAAATAATGCTCTATATTGTAAATATAACGAATTCTGTCAGAATCCAAGGCTAGAAATGCACAAATAACTACCCTAGCCCCTAGGTCTATTTAGCGCTTGTCAGGTTAATGAGACCTAGGAAGCTTTTTTGTTGTATCATATTTGGTGGTTTCATGCTTGCTAGTGTGTTCTTGTGGCAGGTGAGCAGGGGCTAGACCGGAGGGGAGGCTTTTTGCGATCCTTTAAGTAAAGTCTGCTGGTGCGAGTCCTGTGGACCTGCACGACGTTACTAGGATACCTGTGGGAGTCTGGGGGCATTTTCTTGTCTGTGTGCCTGTGTGTCTAGTGTTGTGTTGTGTGAGGGCCCTTGCCTAGTCCACTCAGCACTGCGCTAGCACGTCTTGATTTTGTTTTAGGGTCGCCAGGAGAGTGTCAGATACTTGGGATCTGAGTCTCTCAAGAGAGCACCCTTTCAATTAGAGTAATTTGGCGCACAGACTTGGGAACGTCCCTAGGCTAGAGCAGGTGGCTCAGCCCGGGTATCCGAAGCCTATATCCTTTCAGCTAGACCTCTGCCACCTGGCAGATTAACCTCTGAAGTGCGCATGGGGGTAATTGAAAACCTCCCCCTGTGCTGAGGTATTTGAGGTTTTTCGTCACTAAAATATTCATTGTACCATTAATAGCATTAATAATTATCCATATGCGCCTATTATGGGTTGATTATAAAGGTATTAACCTGAAACAACAATAAAACGAGTGAAAACAGCGTTTGGATGGTCAAAATCGGAGATATAGCCCGCGAGTTGTATAATGTATGGGTGAGGCAAGCTACCTTCCCGCCAATTTTCCCCAAGGCCACTGCGACACAGTCGATCGATACTCTCTCTCTCTCTCTTGCACTCGATTGCTATCAGTGATGACAACACCCTGCTTGCAACTCGCTAATGTTAGCACGAAAATATACCTCAGAATAAGGGAATAATAGGGAAAATAGGTGATAACTGAGGGATAGGAGTTAAGTGGGGAAGGAGGGGAGGTAGAGGACTGAGATTTTGCATGGCCCAGGGGCCAAACAAAAATAAAAAAATAAAAAAATAAAAAAAAATTTTTGTTTTTTTTCGATGTCAAAAGTTGATTTTTAATTTTACTTACTCAGGAGAGTCTTCCCGCAGTCCGCCGGGGGAACTCTTAAGAGTCTTCCCGCAGCTCCCGGGTTAACAGCTTGTGGTTTATTATATCTGTATGCTTGTTATTGTGCCACAGTTTACCGTTTTTGTGAGCATTGTGAGTCAGGGCGTGGCTTAGAGACTCTGTCCGAGCAGGCTTGCCTGACTAAGAGTGAGAAGCACACCTGTATGTGGTTATGTTGCGAGTTGCTGCCTTTATTTAATTATACCTATGCCATTATACACTGCATGGCCTATCACTAGTATTTATTCCTGCTTATGAGTTAAGAGTTCTCTAAATCCGTAACTTACTTTCTTTGCTAAGCATCAGATCCTACAGTAGCCGCATGCAGTTTAGAAACCTGCATCTTGTGTACCTGTACGATGTTTTGAGGACTGTTTGCTTTCACCTTCTTTCACGCAGGGGTGATTAGTTGTATTAATTAACGTAACATTAAATGTACTTTCTTCTAGTTTGTTATTAAATTGTTTCTGCAATTTAATTCCGCTATCTATCTTTTCCTTGAAGCTTTAAGTCAACTTAATTGTGTGATCTTTTATATAGCCTGCTTGACTATCGGCAGTCTATAGTGCGTGCACCCTGTAACCGAGTCATAGGATACCTTGTTGTCCAGGCAGGACTCTTGACGGTTTAGGGTGGTTTGTTGCCTGGGTTTATAGATAAGGGTGGGATCTAGCGTTTTCCGTTGTTGCTTGTTGCCGCATACCTAGTCCAATAGAAAGAGCCCAGTGTTTATATATCCCAGGACGTAACAATGGCAATAGAAGTTAGTTACTGGTGAGGCGGCTAGCCTCGCACCGACGACCATTGGGTGCAGGGTTGTGAATGGGTTGTAAGAGAATAGATGGCATGCAAGGGGTTAGTAAAGTTCTAATGTTGTTCTGGCCTACTAAGTGAAGGTAGGCTGGATAGGAGTATATATATAAAAGGTTATAATAATAATAATAATAATAATAATAATAATAATAATAATAATAATAATAATAATAATATTTATTCAGTCAGCAATTTACAGAGTTGGTACCACATAGTTTGTTACAAATATGACATGTACCAGCCTTGCATAATTCCAACTAAGGATAGCCCAATAAGGCCGTTAGGCGTATTTCCATTGGGGCCCTTGTGGGATTAGGTTAGCTGGGGAAAAGGGGAGGATAAAGAAATAGATACTTTAGAGAAAGTATTTCTAGGGGGTTATTTTAAGACACCTTACATTCTATAGTAAATATCAGTAATCCGTAATCAGTAATCATTTCAGTTTGGTTTGTCTATCTCTTATGTCGTATTTAGTAGTAGACATAAGCTTGGTGCTCCCTTCTCGCAGCTGTCCGGTTCAGGTGTTCCTTCAGGCTACGTCTGAAGGAATACAGTGTTCTCTTTTCACGGACTGACTGGGGTAGGTCGTTCCAGTCTTTGATGGCAGTGAAGAAGAATGTTTGCTTACCCTGTCCTTGGATTCTCGGGACCTTAAAATTAAACATCATGTTTCTTGTATTATGTCCACTCCTCTCATTTGCTTTAACAAAATCATTCTTTAGATACTCTGGAGCTCTGTCATAGAAAATTTTGAAGGCATTAGTTAGCCTGATTTGTTTGGCCCTGTCAGAGACATTGAGCATACCTAGTGACTGAAGTTGTTCCTGGCCAACATGTGATCTGGGTCCTAGGTTCAGCATGAACCTAACCATTTTATTTTGAGTGACCTGAAGTTTGTGCTGTGCTGATTTAGATGATGCAGAGTACCAGGATGACACAGAATAGTCAAAATGACATTGAACAAGCGCTTAGCAGAGGGTCTTTTTGGTCGCCGCGGGCAAGCATCCCACCTGTCTATACAGGTATTTTATACGTGCTCTACACTTACTCAGGAAAGATTCCAAAATTGTTTCACCTGACAAACTCGCGTCCAGTTTCAGTCCGAGATATTTAACTTGTGACACTGTTGTTATAGGAATATCATTACAGTTGACCGAGAAGCCCACAATGTCTTTCAGTTTGCGTTTTGTTCCACATAAGATGGCTTCCGTCTTGCCCAGGTGAAGAAATAGTCTATTGTCCACTAGCCATTCACTACATGATGCTAGTTCTTTGGAAAGTGAAGCGGCAATACTTATTGGGTCTTTTCCTGGAGAGCGTTAGCAACGGAAAATTCAAGGATCTTCAAGAGGTATGAGAGAGAGGCTAGGTCGGACAAGAGTAGAGAAGCGCGGGGTCTTATAATGAGAGGGGAGGAGTTCAGGGGGGCTATAGGGGAATTTGACCCTAAGGTCTCTGGGCGTGGGGGTGGCATTAGGCTGCAGTTGATATTGGAGTTTGAAAAGGCAGTGGAAGTACGTTAGCCAAATGCTACCGGGGAATGCAACTATGGGGTGGTATATGAGTCTGGAAAAGATAGAATTATGTGGACTGTGGGGCTGGGGGGGGGGGGGGGGGGGAGAAGGAGGTGAACTGTAGGTGTGTGCTTGACTGTGGGTAAAGTGGGGAAAAACATGGTGTATTATTCTTCGTCAGTACGAGGGGTTATGGATACTATTAGTTGGCCCTGGGAACTGCGTTTTCTATGAAATATATATACCAAAAAAAAGCGGCAGTTCGTAGGGGTACTTAGTTATTGTTTCGAGGTACTTATGACAGATACTGGTAACAAGGTTATCTATACAATCTCTGGTTGGGGTAAGGGGTGCATGACACGAAGCAAATTGGCGTAGTGTGGACTGTGGATACGAAGGAGGCAAGTGGAAGACGTATGACAATTGTGGAAAAGTAAATGGAAAAAGGTGAACACAATGGCGGATAAAGATACTTAACCTAAGGATTGAATACATAGATTTATGGGACGATGGGTCTTCAGAAAGCTTAGTCTGGCAAGACAAGATGTTAGGGAATGTTAATATTAATACTTAACCCGGGAGCTGCGGGAAGACTCTTAAGAGTTCCCCCGGCGGACTGCAGGAAGACTCTCTGGAGTAAGTAAAACTAAAAATCAACTTTTTACATCGAAAAAAAAATATTTTTTTTATTTTTATTTTTTTATTTTTTTATTTTTGTTTGGCCCCTGGGCCATGCAAAATCTCAGTCCTCTACCTCCCCTCCTTCCCCACTTTCCTCCTATTCCTCAGTTATCACCTATTTTCCCTATTATTCCCTTATTCTGAGGTATATTTTCGTGCTAACATTAGCGAGTTGCAAGCAGGGTGTTGTCATCACTGATGGCAAGCGAGTGCAAGAGAGAGAGAGAGAGTATCGATCGACTGTGTCGCAGTGGCCTTGGGGAAAATGGGCGGGAAGGTAGCTTGCCTCACCCATACATTATACAACTCGCGGGCTATATCTCCGATTTTGACCATCCAAACGCTGTTTTCACTCGTTTTATTGTTGTTTCAGGTTAATACCTTTATAATCAACCCATAATAGGCGCATATGGATAATTATTAATGCTATTAATGGTACAATGAATATTTTAGTGACGAAAAACCTCAAATACGTCAGCACAGGGGGAGGTTTTCATTTACCCCCGTGCGCACTTCAGAGGTTAACTAAGGATTGCATACATCGATGAACGACGACATTATAGTCGTCGTCCTAATAAGGTGATGAAACCTGGTTGATCTGTACTTGGCACAATACGACACAAGGACAGTGCCGCTATGTCGTATCAATACTGGTGGCAGTTAATATTATAGAGACACTTAGTTACTAGAGGAACAATGCAAGGTGGCGACTGAGCACGGGTTACATTATATCTATACTCGTCATGGGAAATGATATACGAGGTCTAGGGACAGGCGTGGGTGTTTTAACTTCTAAGATATATAACATCTACATCTCGGATGTAAGAACATACATAGATATAATTATGGCTGTCTGATGTGTTGGCATTGGCTCAACATAGGGACAGGGCATGGGTGTTTTTAATATGAATGTATATTCCTGTTCATCATCTTTGTAGTTAGGAGTGTAGGACACGAGGGGGTAGTGTACGTGAGGTGTGGAAAAATGGTCAGTTTAGAAGGGGTATATAGGTGCGGCCTGGAGCTGCTTAGCCCTGCGGCTTGGGCCTGTCTGAATTGGCTGGCTCGGTCAGCTGGTCCTTTCGTTCTGTGGACCTTTCTTTTGGGTGTTTGTGTGTGGTGTTCGTTCGTGGCTTCTGTGGTGGGCTTCTCGTTCTGGGACATTTTAATAAGATTCCCTTTGTACTAAACATATTAGTTTCGCTTCTGCTGATCTCAATTCATGGAGTCTGATATGCTTCGAATCTTCACTAAGGAAAGACCCGTTAGCCCGACTTCTCATGTTGTTAATGAAACGTGTATCCATGCAAATACCCTTATTACTTGATGATAGCTGCCGTAACGTTCCCACTCTACTAACTTGTTATCCTGATGTGTAGTACTCACAGTCGAACTACTGAACACATCATCTTGGGGCCAACTTGAAGGATCAGATATGCATTCCCTGAAATCCTGAGGCCATTCAGTTGGAGATATAAGCCATGGAGGTCCATGCCACCAAATAGAGGACGACATAAACTGTTGCGCCGAGATCCCCCGGGAAATTATGTCACTGGGGTTATCCTTGGTGCTCACATAGCGAAATTTAGCTGTAGGAACTAAGTTATGTATCTCATCAGTGCGATTAGAAACATAAACATGTCTTGATAACGTACACCTATTATTCTAGTCTAGCTTAACCCCTTCTGTCCAAGCTTTCTAATGTTGATTAGTCTATTATATAATTTCTAGCCTAGCCTAAACTATTATAATTTTGAATGCAAATTGGAATTTTGGAAAAGAATTAACATTAGGTTAGGATTTAGGCCTAACACAAGAACAAATGTCACTGGGAAAAATTGAGAATAGACTAGCTCAAATTCACAAGTCTAGCCTAGGCTGAGGCTAGGCATACGGGAAGCTGCACCTCTATCCATTCCATTAATCACGATTACTATAGGCTAGTAATTAGTTTTATAAGAATAGGCTAGCTCAAATTCACAAGTCTAGCCTAGGCTGAGGCTGGGCATATCATCGCTTAAAATATAGGCCTAGGCATACGGAAAGCTGCACCTCTATTCATCCCATTAATAACGATAACTAGCCTATAGGTTAGGCTAGTAATTAGTTTTTTAATGAATGGAAATGTTTAATAAGTGCACAGACACGATTGAAGGAGCCCCATTTAGCTATGCTATGTTGAAGTGCACAAGATATAAGCACAATTGTAAGGCCAGAAACTAGTGCAGGGCCTGCATATTTAAGCCAGGGTTTATTCTAGTGACGCCTAGACCTATTTCAATATAATTATTGACACCACAGCTAGGCTAGGTACTACCATACTTAATTTCGGCTACTCATAATTATGTGTTACGATTTTATACATCGAATCGTGGAGTTATACAATGTAGGCTAGGCCTAAGCCTAGGCTATTTTTCTTTTTCGGCTAGGCTAGCCTAGCTTTTTTCTGTAGAATAAAATTCAGGGACTTCAGATCAGAGATAAAAAACGGCAGCCAAAATGAAAAAAGGAAAGGAATAAAACTGGTAAGTTGTCATTATGCTATCCTCAAACCTGTAACCTCATTGAACATCAATTAGGCCTACTTGAGTATTTCCAATGAAAGGATGGGCATTCCCGAATCCCGAGACTGGCAGCCATTTCCGAGAAATTGTCTAGGCTAGGCCTAGCCTGTACGAAAAACACACATGGCTGTAGTGTTACATCTGTGTACGTATATTAGGCTAGTATATACACTGCCTTAGGCCTATTTACCAAGTGTTCTTTAAATTTGTTCAAGGAATAGGCCTAGCCTATAGGACCTAGGCTAGCCTAGTGTTCTATTGTGTTTCATGATAAATCTACAGTTATACTACCCCTATTTTGTAGCTATTCTGTTGGTACTAATGGGTTAATATTATTAGTAGCAGACTTAGTATGGTTTGATGATGCGCGGAATTGTATATTTGACTTGAAATAGATACCCGGTACATTGAAGTATTACAAACCTTCGCGAACCCATAAACAGGGAACGTGAGCTGGGTTTAGACCGGTCGTGAGACAGGTTAGTTTTCGGTTAGGTTAGGTTAAGTTAGGTTAGGCTAATGTTAAAAATACTACAATACGACGGTCCTCGGTATTAAATAACACTGTATATAAAATAAAAAATAAAAAACAACAACACATTACCTGAGAAACTCGTATCTGGTTGGTGATAACAAATTTATCAAAATATTTTTTTTCCCAGTCTCCGCGTCTGCTGAACCATCCAAAAACACGCTAAAAGGCGTGTTTTGAAGGGGGAAGGTGGTGGGGGGTAGTGGGGGAGGGGTAGTATAACTGTAGATTTACCATGGCACCGTTTATTGGGTGAATCTCACTTTTACAGTAGGTATGAGAAATTGTGGGGTAGGCTAAACTGGATAGCCTACATGATTTGTTGAGGAACTTAAGGGGGGACGCTGGCCCCCCTCGATTTATTGTCATTCTCATATAGGCTATATTGATCTGTAAGGGGGCAAAAACAGGTTGCCGTTACTTTATTTTGAGGAGTAACGCTCGCCATTTATTGGGTGAATCAAGTGCTGCCTCCTTCAAAACAAGGAGGTCAAGTCGACGGAATGCTTTGTTTACATTCATGACTGATTATTTGCAATACAGTATAGTATAGTACTGTATTACAATTTTATGATTATTTTGAGTTTTTTTTTTATGCCAAGTCCAATGTTGAATATGTGAAGAATGAGTAGGATAAATTCAAGATACATTTACTTATTATGCCTTGCATACAGCTACTCTCATACATACAGGTACTGTATTGTAGTTTTCAAGAGCATTGCAACGTCCCAAAGCTGCTCGTCGGTGCAGCTTTTTCTTTAGCAATATAAGGGGACTTCACTCTAACATCAATTCTGTACACCAATTTCTTCAAGCAGAATCCCCTACTCTCCTTTTTTTGACAGAGACTCAAGTAACATCCACATCTGACACGTCTAGATTTAATTTTCCAGGTTATCAACTGCTCCAAAATTTCAGACCTAAAGGAGGTGTATGTTGCTTCGCAAAATCTGAAATTGCCCTGGAGGAGGTTACTAGTTTCAATTGTCCCTATTTTGATTATTCTATATACAAATTAATTTCTGCTGGTAAATTTAAATACATATGTTGCATCTACCGTTCCCCAAATACTCCTCCAGAGCAAAGTCTTTTTGATTCTCTGTCCTCACAACTCAGTGTCCTCAACTTAAATGCTTCTTCTGAAATCACTGTGTTGGGTGATTTTAATGTCCATAATGTTGAATGGCTCACTTATTCAGCCAGGACTGATGATGCTGGTCTTGAATGTGAGCTATTTGCAGACTCATTTAATCTCACTCAACTAGTCAACCAACCCACCCGTGTACCAGATAATCCTAATCATAATTCCCACCTACTGGACTTATTTTTAACAACCAATTCAGAAAATTATGATGTTACAGTGAGGTCCCCGCTTGGATCTTCTGATCACTGTCTGATACAGGCCACCTGTCTATCACCTACCACACCTTCCCACTCTGAACCTGTCTTGGTGACTAAATGGCATTACGATAGGGCAGACTGGGAGGGTCTTCAAGGTTTCTTTATTGATATTCCCTGGACCTCTTTCTTTTCTAATGATGCACACTCCACCTTGAGCCACATACAAGATTTTGTAAAAATTGGAATGGAAACTTTTATTCCTCATCAAAAGTACAGTAAAAGATCTAATTCACCTAAATGGTTTGACCATAATTGTGCTAGAGTAACTGAACAAAACGCAATAGCCTACAATGTATACACAAGATCAAAAACACATGAAGCCTTTAATTACTTTAGAAACATCAGAAATCATGCCAAAACTGTATTAAACCTAACTAAATCCAACTTTCTCCACAAGCAGGCAAATAAACTTCGAAATAATCCAAATGATAACAAAATATTTTGGTCTACTCTTAACTCATTTAAATCCAACTTCACTACTGCTTCATCCATTCCACCATTAAAATCTCCGACTGGCAATCTTGTAAGTGACCCACGAGGTAAAGCTAACCTTCTTGCGGATATTTTCTCCACCAACTCAACCTTAGATGAAATAAATCAAGATGTCCCTGTACTTAATTTTAATTCGCCTGAAATTCCCTCACTTAAGATCCACACCAGACATGTCAAAACTATTTTGCAGAATCTCTCGGTAGATAAGGCTCCTGGTCCAGATGAAATTCCTCCAATAGTACTTAAGAATTGCTCCTTGGTGCTCGCTCCTGTATTGGCAAAATTTTTCCGTCTGTGTACTCATACCTCATGCTTCCCAGTACCCTGGAAAGAAGCAAACATCCATCCAGTTCCTAAAAAAGGTGCCTCTTCAGATCCATCAAACTACAGACCAATAGCTATAACTTCCACTCTTGGTAAAGTCTTTGAAATTATATTAAATAATCACATAATTAAGCATCTTGAAAATAATAAATTAATCAGTGATAGGCAATATGGTTTTAGACGATGTCGATCAACTGCAGACATGCTTTGCCTTCTTACGCATCAAATCAACCAAGCTACAGACCAATATGGTGAAACACATACAATAGCACTGGATATATCAAAGGCATTTGATAGAGTCTGGCATCAATCCTTATTGTCGAAGATGTCACACTACGGCCTTGCATCATTAGTTCCACTAATTTCTTCTTATCTTCATAACAGAAAAATATGTGTAATGGTAGATGGCCTTTATTCTCAATTTCACTCAATAAATGCTGATGTTCCCCAGGATCAGTTTTGGTCCCAATGCTGTTCCTCATTCATATCAATGATCTCATATCTACCACTCATAATCCAATACATTCCTACGCAGATGACTCAACACTCCACAGTTCCTTCACATTTACCAATTCTGTCACCCAACCCGATCTTATAAATTCAAAAATAAACACTGCAATTTCTCTGAACCAGGACCTTTCTAGAATTAATGGATGGGGACAAAAGAATCTAGTTTCCTTTAATGCACAGAAAACCAAGTACATTCAATTTTCTAACCGACAGAATCTCACCGACTCCCATATATTTTTTAATGATGTAAATATTCCCACTTCCCCTAGTATTGACATTCTCGGTGTAACATTAACTACTAACTTGAGCTGGACACATTATGTTAGAAGCATTGCTAAGAATGCCTCTAAAAAACTGGGACTCCTGTACAGAGTTCGAGAATTCTTCACTGACGAGCAGTTGGCCGTGATATATAAAAGTCATGTGCGTTCTCAGATGGATTACTGTTCACCTCTGTGGGGTGGAAGTGGAGTGGTTGCATTGAGGCAGTTGGACAAAATTCAAAATAAAGCTATTAGATTAATCAATAACCCTGCAATCACACAGGACCTTCCTACATTATCCATACGAAGAAACGTTGCATCCCTTGCATTATTCTACAGATATTTTCACAGCAATTGTTCCGAGGAACTTGCTTCAATTGTGCCGCCTCTCCACATCTTTCCCCGTAGAACTAGGGCAGCTGAGAGCGTCCATGAATTTACACTTTCTCCTCCACAATGCAGAACTTCTGCTTATCAGAATTCATTTATCCCCAGAGCTACTACTCTTTGGAATTCACTTCCCTCGAATTGCTTTCCACAAACTTACAATCTACAAATGTTTAAATCCAGTTGTTACAAACATTTTATGAATGGAGGATGCCTTTAGGCACATGGACCTTTTTGTTTTATCTGTGTTTTTCCTTCCTCCGTTCATTGTCTCCTTAAAAAAAAAAAAAAAAAAAAAATCTATCATACTTTTGAGAATAACGTACCCCACTCTTTGATAATAGTTTCTTGTCATATACTCGTACTGGTAGAGTAGATGTACGGTAGGTAGAATCAAATTCCTATGGTAGGGTATGAAGGTAAACAATTTTCATTCCTGTCTTTTATTATGAAGAATGTTATTTAGTTCTATAATAGCCTACTGTAAGCATAAAAAAAGAAGTACTGTATCTGCATTATCGCGATGTGTTCTACAAAGGATATATATTATACAATAAGATGGCTGTGATATTATCTACCTTTGTATGTAAGAAGTTGTGATTATATTTTGTTAAATAAATGAGATCTATCTATCTATCTATTGCCTGACGCCGTGATCCCCGAAGGGGTGGCCACGAACGAACCGCCCCCATGCACCTCTGTCCCTAGTCAGTCGACGCCCCTCCCCCCAACCAGCACCACCTTCGTTCATGTAGTTCCTCATTCCATCCTTCCACCTCATATTCGGTCTACCTCTCCCCCTCCACCTCGCTCTCGTACACCCTCTTAGTCATTCTCTCGCTTTCCATACGTTCCATATGGCCGAACCATCTCAAGTTGTTCCTTTTCACACTTTCCAGCACATCTACCTCCACACAATAAATGAGATACGGTAGTAAAATAGCCTCTTCTATACAATAACCTAATATATATATATACAAAAAAAATCTTATAGAACTTTGAAAATAGGATAACATTTGAATGACAATGACATGTTGTAGCCTATTGGCTTCATAAACATGTCGAAATGAAAATGCAAAACTAAGAAATCTAAACAGGAACCAAACATTATGAAGACAATAGAAATGCTCAAAATCATAATGTGGATATAACGCATTAATGATTTAGAAGATTAACCTATAGTCATAGCCTACATTCAAATAAAATGAAAGCTTCATGGAAAATAATATATTTTAACTATATTCTTACTCCACCATGCTGTACATAGATGCTTAGTGTAAAGACACCAACTTATAATCCCATCACTCAAAAATAATAATGGTACCGGTAACTAAAAAAGGAATAAAAAACCTACATTTCTTGGGTTCATATTGCAATGAGCCACCAGAGTGATGAAGGGATCTAAATCTAGATTTAAGTAGCCCAAATGTCTGTTCAATGATCACTCTGGTGCTTGTGTGACCTCGGTTATACCGTTCCTCTGCTGGAGTACTGGGATTTGAGAATAGGGTGAGGAGGAACGGCTCCAAGGGGTAGCCACTATCACCTGAAAGTAAATGCGAATTAGGCCTACTTGCATTAGGAAAACGCTAACTTTATTGTAAGCGAATGAAAGATTACTGTCTAAAATATGCAAATAATGTACAAGCAAGCATAAATGACGTCACACTCATTTATATCGGTACTGAAGGGAAGCGAGATAATAAAAATATAAAATACTGTATTATTGGAGTCAAAGATTGGGTTCTAATTGTTCAAAAATGTGCATTGGTGTAACCTTTCATATGCTCGTGCCTATACCTAACTGGCATGTCATAATAATATAATAATAACACCGAGCAATTCCACTATGTTCAAGCTTCTTTCACTACTGGTACTGGTACTATATGAGAACTTAGTTTTTTTATTATTACATAGGCTAGGCTATTCCTCCAACAATTTCTCTTCCTCGTCTTTCCCTCCCCTTTCCCACTCTGATGGCACTACCATCACTTCTTCCTCTGACAAAGCTAAACTCTTCGCTCAAACTTTTGCTAGAAACTCCACCTTGGATGATTCCGGTGCTATTCCTCCCTCTCCGCCCTCCTCTCTCTTACTTATGCCTAATATCCTAATCTCTTCTAAAGATGTACTTTCTACCCTCTCTGGGCTTAACACTAATAAGGCGTACGGTCCAGACGGTGTTCCTCCTGTTGTTCTCAAAAACTGTGCTTCCGTGCTGACTCCCTGCCTAGGCAAACTCTTTCGTCTCTGTCTATCCTCTAACGTCTTCCCTTCATGCTGGAAGTTTGCTCACATTCAACCTGTCCCAAAGAAGGGTGACCGCTCTCAACCCTCCAACTATCGTCCAATTGCTCTCATCTCTTGTCTTTCTAAAGTTTTTGAAACTATTCTTGCTTCCAAATTTCTTAAGCATTTCTCTTCTCATAATCTGCTCTCAGATCGCCAGTATGGCTTCCTTAAGGGTTGCTCTACTGGTGATCTTCTTTCATATCTTACTAACTCTTGGTCATCCTCCTTTCGGGACTTCGGTGAGACTTTTTCTATTGCACTAGACATATCGAAAGCCTTCGATAGAGTCTGGCATAAATCTTTAATTTCTAAACTACCCTCCTTCGGTTTCTATCCCTCCATCTGTGCCTTTGTCTCTAATTTCCTTTCCGGCCGTTCCATAGCCGCGGTTGTGGACGGCCATTGTTCACTTCCTCACCCTATAAACTCCGGTGTTCCTCAGGGCTCTGTCCTATCTCCTATTCTCTTTCTAATTTGTATAAATGATCTCCTAAACTGTACCTTAATTCCCATCCATTCATACGCAGACGACTCAACCTTACACTACTCCATTAGTTTTTCAGAACGCCCCAGCCAGCAATTCCTCAACGACAAACGTAATGAAGCCATAGAACTCTTAAATTCTGATCTAAATACTATTTCCAATTGGGGCAGAGAAAACCTTGTTAACTTTAATGCTTCCAAAACCCAATTTCTCCATCTATCTACCCGTCAGGATCTCCCAGCGGACTATCCCTTATTCTTCAACAATACAAAAATCAACCCTTCATCTTCTCTCAATATTCTTGGTGTCTCTTTTTCTTCTGCTCTCATTTGGAAGGACCATATTACCAGTCTTGCTAAGGCAGCCTCCCAGAAGCTGGGTGTGCTCAACCGCCTTAGGGGGTTCTTTTCCCCAGCACAGCTTCTTGCTCTGTACAGGGGCATAGTGCGCCCTTGTATGGAGTATTGTTCACATGTGTGGGGAGGTTCCTCTCACACCGCTCTCCTAGACAAAGTTGAAAGGAAGGCCTTTCGTATCATTAACTCCCGTCCACTCACCAACTCTCTGCAATCTCTCTCTCTCCGCCGCAATGTTGCATCTCTCTCGCTATTCTATCGCTACTATAATAATCAGTGTTCCTCAGAGCTATCCCAGTGCATACCACCTCCTTTACGTAGGGCACGTGGTACCCGTCTTGCAACTCAATCCCACCCCTACTCTGTGCAACTCTCCAACCCAAGAGTGAAACGTTACTCTCAAACTTTCTTCTACTCAACAGCTGAGCTCTGGAACTCTCTCCCAGAATCAGTCTTTCCCTCTTCCTATGACTTAAATTGCTTCAAACTCCGTGTGTCCAGGCATTTTGGCTCGAACGTCCCTTGATTTTGGCCCTGTCACTCTTTCAACTATGGGGGAGGCACTCGCTATAGGCAGTAATGCCTTTTGCCTCCCTCAATCACATAGAAAAAAAAAAAAAAATCCACATATATTGTGAGTTTAAGAAAATATTCACAAAACAGTGTTTTAATTTAGGGTTTGATTTTGTCAAAAGCAATGAACATTAACCCTTACAAACGGGATGACACTAGATGACGTTAATAGGGTTGTGGGAAAATATAACCGAAACTAGCCTACCATTAATTTTCCCATGGTTTTTCCCTTTGGTTTTAGGTAGTTTTCATCATTATACAGTAGGCTAGTTTAAATGAGTCACAATCCCCGGAAAATGTTATTTCTCCCATTAGGCTATCCAACAATCTTAAAACACTCAGATGTAAGAAATTTTCAGAGATAATAGGCCTATACAGTATTTTTTGCCTTTGGATACAGGATGGGCTGAGGTGGGGGTTTGCCCCCCCCTCACCCCCCCCATGAATGATTGAAATCGGCATCTATTTTAACAGTAACAGGCTTAATAAGATAAGCCTCTGGTGGATGGGACTGTTGGGGCATTAGGTTATATTCTTTAATATGTGTAGGCCTACCTAATGATATAAATTAGATCCAAATTAGGCTACACTTTAAGATTTATCTATCCAAGGAAACTTATTAGGCAAACATGAACAGTGTACTGTACTGTGTTACCAGTACCTTTTACACTATAATTAAAGGTGCTGACTTCTCAAACCATGCAAAAATACTTGTAAATTAGGCCTGTTAGAAGTTAGGCTAAAATTCAACTAGGCCCTATGGTAATTCGGTAAAATTCTAGTTTCACGTACACAGCGACAAAAGGGAGGCGCCGTTGTAAAGGCATAGCTTCCCGACCAACTATGAAGATCAGGGAAATTGCTGGGTAAAAGACGTAATGTAATGATAATAAACGGTTATACTGATGTTTTGGACCGACAGTTAGCCCATCGATCTGTTTAGGCCTAATAGGTCCGGTAGAGCATATACATCATTGCTATATATGGCATTAAGAGCGGAAATGTATTACAATGGAGAAAAAAAAAAACCCGCTAAAATACATGTATAGGCCTAGGCTACTGTAAAACAATAAGTTTTTCAGCCAGTACCCAACCAGCGGGGGTGTGGGGGCGGCAGCCCCCAGCCATATACTAGGTTAGGTTAGGTTAGGTTGTTAAGTTAGGCTAATGGCACAAAAAAAAAAAAAAAAAAAAAGTACCTAAACAGCGGGGGTGTGGGGGCGGCAGCCCCCACCCACATACTAGGTTAGGTTAGGTAAGGTTGTTAGGTTAGGCTAATAGCCTAGAAAAAAAAAAAAAAAAAAAATAGTCTAATAGGGGTGTGTTTTTAGATTGTTGGATAATGGGTAAATACTAATTTCCGCTCCTCTTCAGTATAAAACAACACTATATCTGAAGGAAAAAATACAAAAAACAAAATAAAACTTACTGAAATGCTGTCGGTCCAAAAAGTCAGGTTTACCTAATAAACTACATTAGCCTAACCTAACAACCTTACCTAACCTAACCTAGTATTATGTAATAGCTATGGTGCCGCATATGGGGAGATTTTATTTTTTTTTTTTACAGTAGGCTATCCTAGGTATAATTCCTTATAATGCATTTCCGCCACTTTGGACATATATAGGAATTAAGTATGGTATATGACAACTCTAAAGTAGCCATAGAAATTTATGAGTATGCTGTGAAAGCGAAACTAGAATTAAAACGGTAATTCAAAGTCCCCCAATGACCTTGGCTCCAGGCATAGGCCTAGGCCTAATCACTGCAAATCACATTAACCCGTGGAGCCCCGGCTAGTTTTGTAATGTTTGCGCACCAGAACCCGGCCGGTTTTCAAAAAATGGTTTTATTCCAGAAACAATAGCGAATGGGTTAGGAATGAAGGAAAAACCACGAAAAACCGCTCGAAAAGCTTAAAAAATGGTCCTACAGAGCCCCCGAAAACGGATTTTATAAGAGTAAAAAATTGAAGGCAATTATCCCAAAAAACCAGGTTATTGCGCGCTCGCGCGCACGCACGTGGACTTTGAGAGTTTTCAACCATCGGCACGGTTGCGTGGGATACGTACACAGTTCCCATACAAATCTGAGCCCTCTTGCGTGGCTACACCTGAGGTTACGGTCGGCGCAATTAGGGGAAATTAGGGTGACTCGCCAGGCGCGTCTCTGGGGCTGTGCGTTACATACATCGCCGACGCGCCAGGCGCGTCGCTGGGGCTGTACGGGTTAAAAATAATGGTCAATATTTACGAGTCACACCACAGCTGGGATCTCATTTTTAACGGTAGTTTTGGGTTCCTATCATTCTATGCTTCATTGCTATATACTTTTTATCCACCGGAAAATATTTTTTTTTTAGCTTTTTTTTTTTTTTTTTTTTTTTTTTTTTTTAGCATTAACCTAACCAAAAAACCTAACCTAACCTAACCTAACCTAACCTAACCTAACCTAACCTAATAGCCCCCAAATACATTTAGGTTAGGTTAGGTTTTTAAGTTAGGTTAATGCTAAAAAAAAAAAAAAAAAAAAGGCCTTTAAAAAAAAAATAAAAATATATATATATATAAATATTTTCCGGTGGATAAAAAGTATATAGAAATGAAGCATAGAATGATAGGAACCCAAAACTACCCTTAGAAATGAGATTCCAGCTGTGGTGTGACTCGTAAATATTGACAAAAATAATTGTAAGAACTGTAACCTATTAATAAATACTGTATTCAAAATAGGCCTAGGCCTAATTAAGCAAAGTACTGTACCGGTACCAGTAATTTAAATACTGCATGTGATGATGTGCACTGTGCACAAATTCAACGGACTTGCTAAGAATCTCAGAGTCACTAACACTTGAGTATGTGTGGGAATAGCATGGCCTCTTCTTGTCCGCCTAGCAAGAAGTGGGTCCATTTCTTGACATAAAGCAATTAATTCATGCCGAGGAAATTTGTAATATCTCAGTAAGTGTGCATCGCTAACATGAGAGGGTCGAGTGGGTCTCTACCGTCTCTAGACTCTATACCTTCTTTCACGTCTTAAATTACGACCAAAGAGGTAGGCTGCCACTAGCTCCATGATAGAAAGTCGGGTGAACAGTATATATCCAAGTACTAAGTACCACAGCCATAAAAAACGCAACAAAATAGTAACAAGAGAGACTTTGGATTGTTGTTGTTACAGCGTCGTCGTCTGCTTTCTGAGACTCTGCAGTTGTCAAGCATTCCTACTCCAGCCACGCATTTGTATCGGCTTCCTCCCAGTTCAGTTTATAGGTACTGTCATGTTGATTGTTCCTCCATTGGCTTAGTTTAGATTCCACCTTAGCGACTTAGAACACCCCACGGAGGTGTCCATAAGCTAAGGCGGCAGTCAGCCATGTTTTTCAAGATGGCTGCCCCCATGTTAAGCTTTGAGTATGGCCTCACAAGGACATAAGGCAGCAGTTGGGAGATATGGCGCCATAAATCGCCCATGAAATGTCTGTGTATCCAGCCCCTGGACTTAGTTTAACACAACGAAAAGACACACAGAACCTTAGGGAATGTTTGGAGGGCTGGTGAAGAGGGTGCAGGGCTGGCCGTCGTAGGTCCTAGGGACAGCACTTCAGTGGGCAAGGCATCCTCGGGCAGCACTTCCGGGGGCAAGGCGTCCTCGGGCAGGGCGTGGCTCGAACAGGACGTCAGGACACTTCAGGGCAGCACACTCGTCGGCAGGGCAGGGACAGGGGCAGGCTGGTACAAGCTACACTGTTAATTAGGTACTCGGTTCCTGGGTAGGGGTTGAATAGTATTGGTATTGTAGTTTGCATACTTCTCCACAATTTACCTGAGATAATGTGCGGCATTTTCCTTGACTCCCGTTTACAGGTGTTCAACATCAGAGGGGTATTGCGGAATGGTTGTGATGAAGTTGTGAGGTAAATACTTATCGTAGGTATACATAGTGGCGGTTTATATGGATTCATATGTGCTAGGCAGCTCATTAATTACTTAAGACCTAGTTACTTAGTTTAATAAGGGAGAAATGGGATGTGTATGGATTCGTCCATGAGCTACATTCCTAAACAAACCTTGTTATAACTATCCAGTTTCTATATAGCATCAGAGATTCAACCACATTTGAAATATCTCAGAAGCAAGGGTTATAAACTGGCTGATGATCAACTCTCTGTTAACAATGGAATTATGCTACTGGTCGGAGCTGATTATTACTACGACCTGGTTCACCCTGGATATCGGCGGGTAGATAAGCTAATAATGCTCCCCACGATCCAAGGGTATGCCATTTCTAGATCCTATGCCACTTCCTCTCAAGACACACAGGTGGAGGTGGTTACGGTCCTCAAGGTAGCAGTAAGCCCCATAGATAAATGTATTAGGCCAAATGTGCCTGATAATACATGTATGTTCTGATATAGATAAGCTATGGGACTTGGACAATATTGGAATTGACCCACATGAACTTGATCGGGAGTCCAAGCTAGCGTTGAGCTCGTATGAAGAGACTGTACCGTATGACTCTGGCAGGTGTCAGTATGTGGTAAGGCTCCCTTGGAATGATAATAAGAGTAAATTACCTACTAATTTCCATCTAGCACTTGGTAGAATATGTGGCCTTCAGAAGCAGTTTGTCAAGGATCCAAAGTATTGCAAGACTTATGCGGCAGTACTAAACGAGCAGGTACAACGTGGATTTGTGGAAAGAGTAGATCTCAGTAAGTATGGGGATAACACCCATTACCTTGCTCACCATGGGATTAAAAAGGACAGTTCCACCACTCTTGTTCGTATTGTGTATGACTGCTCTGCTAAATCCAGTGATCGCTCCTATAGCCTGAATGATTGTCTGTACACGGGTCCGTCCCTGGTCTCTGATCTCGCGCAAATTATGTTGCGCTTCAGATGTCATAAGTTTGCATGGGTCGCCGATATTGAGAAGGCCTTCCTGATGCTTCAACTCCATCGTGAAGACAGGGACTTGACAAGATTTTTATGGCCACAGGACCCAATAGATCTAGATTTAGAGTATCTGGTCTACAGGTTCAGAGTCGTCTTATTCGGGGCGACCTGTTCCCAGTTCCTTCTCAACGCTACTATCTTGCATCATCTTGAGAAGGCTGGACTAGATCCTGACTTCAAGAATGAGATCAAGCACGGTGTAGCTACTGAGAATAGTGAGGTGAAGTTTTTAGGCCACAAATGGGACACTACCACAGATTGTATATCCTTCTGTCATAACCCCATGCGGCAGTGAGCTTATGACCAAGCGAAACTGCTTAAGCTTGTCAGCGAGGTCGTTTGATCCCCTAGGTTTTTTGCTGCCTGTAACTATCCATGCTCGTATGTTTTTACAGCAACTGTGGCGGCTAAAACTAGATTGGGACACGCCCCTCTCGACTGAGTTACAAGATACTTGGCGGTTAATTTGGTCGGACCTTTCCACATGTTGCAAGGTCCAACTTAATCGTCAGGTTATTAGAGGTCAACAGGTGGATCTACATGCCTTTTCTGATGCTAGTAATAGAGCGTACGGTACTGCCATATGTAACGGGGGGGTTATCTCTCTTTCTTCTTCACTTCCCTTCTTCTGCGAACAAGAGAGAAAGGGTAAGACAGAAAAAGATAGATTAAGCTGCGAAGGTGGAAAATAGGTACTCAAGGATAGAAAGGAAGAGATGACGACAAACCCGTTATTGCATTCTAATTAACGAGAGGACAACCCTGTTTGGTTGACCCACATCCAACATCCTTCGAGGAAGGGGAAAGGCTGGAACTCCGACACGATGATAAGACCAAAGAACCACCAAAAACCCGACTGAGACCTAGCATATTCTCTACTTTCTAGATATCACATTAGGATGTTTTTGGGAACGGTAATTCATTCAAATTATTTGATCGCCCACCTTCAGGTGAACTGGCCGTCCCCATGGTTTTCTTATTCTTTCTGCATTCCTGACTCATGCTCATTATTCAGGTACATTAGGACAGTAGGATAAATCGGAGGCTAGCAAAGACCAATCACGAACTTCACCTTCAATGTTGGCTGGCAAGACTTTAACTCTCGGTTAGGCTACTGGTACTACTCTTAGACCAATTTAATACTGACAGCTCCGATTTACCATTCTGACAACACATTTAGATCCAAATAGGTACGGGAGGATAGATACAAACATATTGCAGTAATCTTAAGCTTGATATTAATATAAGGAACATTTTACCGTTTACAACTCTTAACATTGGTACCGTATGGTCCGTATCTAATTATCTCTATACCATTAACCTGGGACCAATCCATTACCGTACTGGGACAGTCTCTTAACCTAGGAGTAGGACTCGAATATTGCTGTCTGTATCCACCCCATTCCTCTCAGTATTATACATCCCAATTCCGCTAGATACCGGTATCGGCCAGGCTTGCCTGTAGGTTTCTTCGGCCTTCCGTATCCTGGGGTATAGGCGGGTAATCATACGTCTTCCTGCGGTCCTTGAACCCTCGTACAGTACACAAGTTCAGCATCCTGCACTCAGCCAATGGGAGGGGTGAATCTCCGATTCTCCGCCATCAGCAATTCAGCATCACATCGACTCCGTCCCAAACTGGTTCCCTGGGTAGTCGAATGCATTCTTAACAGTCGGTTGACAATTAGCCAACCCTTAATAATGGGGTTAATCAATATCCTAATTACGGTACACAGTAATACTAAAACAAATACATATACAAAATATAGGCTGATATAAACATATAAAAAGAGATGAGCTAATATAAGTACAGAAATACAATGACAGATCAAATTATGACATTACAGTACTGTACCGAAATAATCTCTTAACCTCTGAAGTGCGCACGGGGGTAATTGAAAACGTCCCCCTGTGCTGACGTATTTGAGGTGTTTCCGTCACTAAAATATTCATTGTACCATTAATAGCATTAATAATTATCCATATGCGCCTATTATGGGTTGATTATAAAGGTATTAACCTGAAACAACAATAAAACGAGTGAAAACAGCGTTTGGATGGTCAAAATCGGAGATATAGCCCGCGAGTTGTATAATGTATGGGTGAGGCAAGCTACCTTCCCGCCAATTTCCCCCAAGGCCACTGAGACACAGTCGATCGATACTCTCTCTCTCTCTCTCTTGCACTCGATTGCCATCAGTGATGACAACACCCTGCTTGCAACTCGCTAATGTTAGCACGAAAATATACCTCAGAATAAGGGAATAATAGGGAAAATAGGTGATAACTGAAGGATAGGAGGAAAGTGGGGAAGGAGGGGAGGTAGAGGACTGAGATTTTGCATGGCCCAGGGGCCAAAAAAAAATAAAAAAATAAAATTTTTTTTTTTTTTTTTTTTTTTCGATGTCAAAAGTTGATTTTTTATTTTACTTACTCAGGAGAGTCTTCCCGCAGTCCGCCGGGGGAACTCTTAAGAGTCTCCCCGCAGCTCCCGGGTTAAGGCATCCAAAGATCCTCTCATTAAGTACAGGTACATATGTTACTCAGCAGTACTCTACACACAATTGGGAATACATAATTACACAGCATATCTATGGAGTCAAATCAATACAATAATGGCATAAATCAAAGGTAATTGTCATGGTCAAACTTAACAGGTTGGACTGCTCAATGCGGAGGGTGCTATACAAGGCTCAAACAAAGCTAAACGTTATTTCTACTGTAACTCGAGTAACTTATCCCCTGAAATCAGCTGCCCAGAATCTCACTACAGCGTTCCATCCCTTGCAAGGTAACTCTGTTCATTAGACCATGTCAATCATAATTATATCATAGCAATCAATATTCATAATACACTCTAAATGCACAATAATTAATAATAGCCTACTGTACTTCCAATTAGGTGAAAGTTAGGTAGCCTAATTAAAATGTAAAATCATATAACCTACCATAATAATTCAGCAAGTACCCATACCTAAACGGCCTTTTCACAAGTTAACTTTAAGTAACAATAGGTAAGAACAAATAATCATCTGAAATAAACCCGACCCAATGGGGGTCCGAAATTTGACAGTACTGGGGTTGGGAAATATGGACCTCCAAATCAAGATAACAAGTAACTCTTTACACTATAACCCAGTAAAAACATTTAAAATTAACAATAACCAGGCCTAGGAGACGTTAGTTATAAATACTTATCTGAATAGGCCTAACTTTGGAACGTCGGAGACACGAAAGGTAAACAAAACTCAAGGATACTATCTCAAACGAATGTCCTTTCCAGAATTACACGTTAAAATACAACCATATTTACCAAAATGCATGGTTTTATAAACTCAAAGTAATGAACAAGTTCTAAACATACAATACAACTGCTACATTAGTAATTTACTCAACCTGGTCGTCTCTCCGAAATGCGAGATGGTCTAAATCCTAAAATGGCGGTCAAGCTTCAAAAGCATTTTAATCAACATCGTCCTCAATTCTACTCTTAACTGGTGTTCTCGCACTACCTCAGGATTATGTAAAACGGTGAAAGACAAACTAGCAAATTAGACTAGCCTAAGTTTGGTCGGGAATTATGGAAAAACACAAGAATTGGAAGGCCATCAAATGGCGTCCCTCCGACTGAAATTATTACACACGAAGTTAATTTGACGTTCATTTGGAATAACAGTCTAAAATATCAGAAAAACACTTAGCAAAGGTGCACAGACTAAGTTTTACTGAACACAATGATAATGGGGGAATTTGTATGGTTGTAGGCACTTGGCAGGTGAGGGGTGCCTGTCGACCAACCCGATGGTAGGCTCGAGTTCACAAATTTGTCAATCACAGTAATACCTCCTACATTACACACCTAGCCTAGTACTTACTTAACTGAATAAGCAATACCTTATAACACTATAAACCTTAATTACGAACCTCTGAATGGAGGGAAAGGAAGCCTAAGTCCGGAGAAGAAGCGGGGAATGATGACAGAGACTGAGGGGTAGGTAGGTGTCTCTCTCGTAGGCCTGGGGTCACGACAGTGAGGGGCCGAGGGCCAGTGCCAGGGATCCCGCCAAAAAAGGGGAGGGTGACCACAAAAGGTGGCGTCGCTTGGGTAGGAATTGGCGGTCTTTTTACACAAGGGGGCATTACTCTAAATTCTAAAAGGAAGGATTTTTACAGGGAATAACAAAAGGGGTGAAAGGAAAATTAGGCTTGAAAGTATTTTAGATAGATTTGAGAATATTAGTTCTCCTCCTGATCTAGGCTAATTCCCTCTTTACATAGACAAGGGTTACTTAACCCTTCTTAAACGATACATTTCCCTTAAATATAGGGAAGAGTGAATGAAGGGGAAAAAGTCTTACAGTTAAGTCAAACCTTACAACATATACCAAAAGGGAAAGTACAATTTCTTCCCGTTACACAGCTCTACCTTTTCTTTGAAGACTTTTTACCTCATTAACTCTTTCATCATCATAAACATTATACAGTTACCAATTAATCCAGCCTTAACTTATTACAGAAGAATTTCTGATCCACCTGGCATCTTACCATGCCCAGAGCTCGCAATCTATACCCAATGTCTTAGAATCTCACACAATACTGTACTGTACTCTGCCTGTGGGGCATCCCTTCCTTCATCAACAAATCACTATACCACTCTATAAAGTGTCCCTCCTTTTCAGGAGAGTGCCAACCAGGCACTATCTTGTCCCCGTAGAGACAGCCTCTCTCCACCCCTTTATTGCTTGGAAAACCCCAGGAGACCAGACTAGAGAGCAGCGTGGACACCCGTATCGTGGGAGTCCCTCACACACTGTGCGCTGGCTGAGCCTCGGGACGAAAGGAGTATAACCCCAGTCAACCATAAAGGTACTCAGAGCCAACAGCACGTCCTGATGGGAACGCCACCACCCTAGTCCCAATCACCTGTATTACGTTCTACATAACCTAGGCACCTACGTCTCTTAAAGTTTTGCTGCACGGGGGTTTGACCGGAAAGATTAATTAACCATGCGGGGGCCACAGGGGAGTACACAAGACGACCACAACAGGGACTCTACTGTACACTCTAACAAGATTCTATATAACGCCGGGCCGGCTGACGGGCTCTGAGTGCTAAAATCTCAGGTTGATAGTCTTCCTCAACCGGCATTTCAACTTGCTCTACCTGCCAATACTCCTCACCCACGAACGGTTTCACTTTCTCAGCGGCCCTTTTCATAAACACACCCGTATAGGGATTTACTAGCTTATACGCAGCCCCATCTCGGACTACTTCCGTAACCCTAAAGGGACCCACCCGCTTTGCGTTCAACTTTTGGCTAGTCCCTGGTAGTGGATTCTCGTTCCTGATCCATACCATGTCGTCCACATTGACCTTTTCATTCCGGCGGTTCCGATTAGCCACGTCTCTAAACTTCCTGGCCATGGTCAGTGAGGTCTGTTCCAGGACCTCTTTCGCGATGGACATAGCCTCTTGGCGTTCCTCATTCCTCCTGACTAAAACGTCTTGCACCTCGTGCCTAGGTTCTGGATCAGGATTCTCCATCTTGGACAGGAAAGAAGGATAATTGGTAGACAACTAATAACCGGAAAACACTAACCACCGCTATCTCAACTTTGCGGTTCCTTCACAGTCACTGTGACTCTTGCTGGTATCTGCTGAACTTAAAGATTCCCTGAAATATTACACTAACCGTATTGAAATGTGGTAGCATGGCCAATACTGTTGTGGTAACTATTTCACGGGTTGGTAGCGTGAAAAGGACAACTGCAATGCACTGATTCTAAACACCCGAGCGAAAGTGTAAGAACCAGTACTGTACAGTCTCTTCTACGGGGGGTACGGGATTAATTCAGGAGCCCTGAACGGAACAGGAGCATGTCAAACCATGGACTCCTAAAGAAATCGCACCGCTGCACACCACTGTAACGGGGGGGATGGAATCTCTCATTCTTCTCACTTCCCTTCTGCGAACAAGAGAGAGAGGGTAAGACAGAAAAAGATAGATTAAGCTGCGAAGGTGGAAAATAGGTACTCAAGGATAGAAAGGAAGAGATGACGACAAACCCGTTATTGCATTCTAATTAACCCGGGAGCTGCGGGGAGACTCTTAAGAGTTCCCCCGGCGGACTGCGGGAAGACTCTCCTGAGTAAGTAAAATTAAAAATCAACTTTTGACATCGAAAAAAAAAAAAAAATATTTTTATTTTTTATTTTTTTATTTTTTTTTGGCCCCTGGGCCATGCAAAATCTCAGTCCTCTACCTCCCCTCCTTCCCCACTTTCCTCCTATCCTTCAGTTATCACCTATTTTCCCTATTATTCCCTTATTCTGAGGTATATTTTCGTGCTAACATTAGCGAGTTGCAAGCAGGGTGTTGTCATCACTGATGGCAATCGAGTGCAAGAGAGAGAGAGAGAGTATCGATCGACTGTGTCTCAGTGGCCTTGGGGAAAATTGGCGGGAAGGTAGCTTGCCTCACCCATACATTATACAACTCGCGGGCTATATCTCCGATTTTGACCATCCAAACGCTGTTTTCACTCGTTTTAATGTTGTTTCAGGTTAATACCTTTATAATCAACCCATAATAGGCGCATATGGATAATTATTAATGCTATTAATGGTACAATGAATATTTTAGTGACGGAAACACCTCAAATACGTCAGCACAGGGGGACGTTTTCAATTACCCCCGTGCGCACTTCAGAGGTTAACGAGAGGACAACCCTGTTTGGTTGACCCACATCCAACATCCTTCGAGGAAGGGGAAAGGCTGGAACTCCGACACGATGATAAGACCAAAGAACCAGCAAAAACCCCACTGAGATCTAGCATATTTTCTACTTTCTAGATATCACATAAGGATGTTTTTGGGAACGGTAATTCATTCGAATTATTTGATCGCCCACCTTCAGGTGAACTGGCCATCCCCATGGTTTTCTTATTCTTTCTGCATTCGTGACTCATGCTCATTATTCAGGTACATTAGGACAGTAGGATAAATCGGAGGCTAGCAAAGACCAATCAAGAACTTCATCTTCAATGTTGGCTGGCAAGACTTTAACTCTCAGTTAGGTACTGGTACTACTCTTAGACCAATTTAATACTGACGGCTCCGATTTAGCATCCTGACAACACATTTAGATCCAAATAGGTACGGGAGGATAGATACAAACATATTGCAGTAATCTTAAGCTTGATATTAATATATGGAACATTTTACCGTTTACAACACTTAACATTGGTACCGTATGGTCCGTATCTAATTATCTCTATACCATTAACCTGGGACCAATCCATTACCGTACTGGGACAGTCTCTTAACCTAGGTGTAGGACTCGAATATTGCTGTCTGTATCCACCCCATTCCTCTCAGTATTATACATACCAATTCCGCTAGATACCGGTATCGGCCAGGCTTGCCTGTAGGTTTCTTCGGCCTACCGTATCCTGGGGTATAGGGGGGGTAATCATACGTCTTCCTGCGGTCCTTGAACCCTCGTACAGTACACGAGTTCAGCATCCTGCACTCAGCCAATGGGAGGGGTGAATCTCCGATTCTCCGCCATCAGCAATTCAGCATCACATCGACTCCGTCCCAAACTGGTTACCTGGGTAGTCGAATGCATTCTTAACCCGGCAAGCGCGATAGGCCTCACGGAAGGCTTCCTATAGGGAACGCGATAGGCCTCACGGAAGCAGGACCATAAAAAAAGCTTTCCAAAAAAAAAGGGGCCTATCAAAAAAAAGGAATTTGTCTCTAGGTGAGATAATTCCCCTCCAGTACTCATCCATGTAAATCTCACCCACCCCCCTCCCCTCCTTCCCCACCTTATTCCCCCCTCCCTCCCCTCCTCAATTATCACCTATTTTCCCTCTTATTATCATCATTTATCGGTTATTTTTCTCTCCCGCGATAATGTAGCACAAGTGGGTTGCAGAAAAGATCGATATGTAACACCCAGACACCAGCCCACACCGCCCCGCTCGTCTCAGTTACCTCACAGACAGCGAGAGAGGAGGGTTGACTGTAGCTCTCTCTCGCCTGACATTACGACCGGGTGGCCAATATCTTCGTTTTTCACCACCCAAATGCTTTTCCCACTTATTTTAGCACTCTTGAAGGTTCATATATACATCATATATGTAAAATAAAAGCATACCGAAAACAAATAATGGTCTATATTGTAAATATAACGAATTCTGTCAGAATCCAAGGCTAGAAATGCACAAATAACTACCCTAGCCCCTAGGTCTATTTAGCGCTTACCGGGTTAACAGTCGGTTGACAATTAGCCAACCCTTAATAATGGGGTTAATCAATATCCTAATTACGGTACACAGTAATACTAAAACAAATACATATAAAAAATATAGGCTAATATAAACATAAAAATACATGGATTCCTATTAACGTATAAAAATAGATGAGCTAATATAAGTACAGAAATACAATGACAGATCAAATTATAACATTACAGTACTGTACCGAAATAATCTCTTAACCCGGGAACTGCCGGGAGACTCTTAAGAGTTCCCCCGGCGGACTGCGGGGAGACTCTTAAGAGTAAGTGAAAAAAAAAATCAACTTTTGACATCGATTTTTTTTTTTTTTTTTTTATTTTTTTTTTTTTTTTTTGGCCCCTAGGCCATGCAAAATCTCAGTCCTCTACCTCCCCTCCTTCCCCACTTTCCTCCTCTCCTTCAGTTATCACCTATTTTCCCTGTTATTCCCTTATTCTGAGGTATGTTTTCGTGCTAACATTAGCGAGTTGCAAGCAGGGTGTTGTCATCACTGATGGCAAGCGAGTGCAAGAGAGAGAGAGAGAGTATCGATCGACTGTGTCTCAGTGGCCTTGGGGGAAATTGGCGGGAAAGCAGGTTGCCTCACCCATACATTATACAACTCGCGGGCTATATCTCCGATTTTGACCATCCAAACGCTGTTTTCACTCGTTTTATTGTTGTTTCAGGTTAATACCTTTATAATCAACCCATAATAGGCGCATATGGATAAGTATTAATGCTATTAACCTAACAAGTGCGCATGGGGGTAATTGAAAACGTCCCCCTGTGCTGACGTATTTGAGGTGTTTCCGTCACTAAAATATTCATTGTACCATTAATATCATTAATAATTATCCATATGCACCTATTATGGGTTGATTATAAAGGTATTAACCTGAAACAACAATAAAACGAGTGAAAACAGCGTTTGGATGGTCAAAATCGGAGATATAGCCCGCGAGTTGTATAATGTATGGGTGAGGCAAACTGCTTTCCCGCCAATTTCCCCCAAGGCCACTGAGACACAGTCGATCGATACTCTCTCTCTCTCTCTTGCACTCGCTTGCCATCAGTGATGACAACACCCTGCTTGCAACTCGCTAATGTTAGCACGAAAATATACCTCAGAATAAGGGAATAATAGGGAAAATAGGTGATAACTGAAGGAGAGGAGGAAAGTGGGGAAGGAGGGGAGGTAGAGGACTGAGATTTTGCATGGCCCAGGGGCCAAAAAAAAATAAAAAAATAAAAAAATAAAAATAATTTTTTTTTTTTTTTCGATGTCAAAAGTTGATTTTTGATTTTACTTACTCTCAAGAGTCTTCCCGCAGTCCGCCGGGGGAACTCTTAAGAGTCTCCCCGCAGCTCCCGGGTTAATGGTACAATGAATATTTTAGTGACGGAAACACCTCAAATACGTCAGCACAGGGGGACGTTTCCAATTACCCCCATGCGCACTTGTTAGGTTAAGGCATCCAAAGATCCTCTCATTAAGTACAGGTACATATGTTACTCAGCAGTACTCTACACACAATTGGGAATACATAATTACACAGCATATCTATGGAGTCAAATCAATAAAATAATGGCATAAATCAAAGGTAATTGTCATGGTCAAACTTAACAGGTTGGACTGCTCAATGCGGAGGGTGCTATACAAGGCTCAAACAAAGCTAAACGTTATTTCTACTGTAACTCGAGTAACTTATCCCCTGAAATCAGCTGCCCAGAATCTCATTACAGCGTTCCATCCCTTGCAAGGTAACTCTGTTCATTAGACCATGTCAATCATAATTATATCATAGCAATCAATATTCATAATACACTCTAAATGCACAATAATTAATAATAGCCTACTGTACTTCCAATTAGGTGAAAGTTACTAGGTAGCCTAATTAAAATGTAAAATCATATACCCTACCATAATAATTCAGCAAGTACCCATACCTAAACGGCCTTTTCACAAGTTAACTTTAACCCGGGAGCTGCGGGAAGACTCTTAAGAGTTCCCCCGGCGGACTGCGGGAAGACTCTCCTGAGTAAGTAAAACTAAAAATCAACTTTTTACATCGAAATTTTTTTTTTTTTTTAATTTTATTTTTTTTTTATTTTTATTTTTTTTGGCCCCTGGGCCATGCAAAATCTCAGTCCTCTACCTCCCCTCCTTCCCCACTTTCCTCCTATTCCTCAGTTATCACCTATTTTCCCTATTATTCCCTTATTCTGAGGTATATTTTCGTGCTAACATTAGCGAGTTGCAAGCAGGGTGTTGTCATCACTGATAGCAATCGAGTGCAAGAGAGAGAGAGAGAGTATCGATCGACTGTGTCGCAGTGGCCTTGGGGAAAATGGGCGGGAAGGTAGCTTGCCTCACCCATACATTATACAACTCACGGGCTATATCTCCGATTTTGACCATCCAAACGCTGTTTTCACTCGTTTTATTGTTGTTTCAGGTTAATACCTTTATAATCAACCCATAATAGGCGCATATGGATAATTATTAATGCTATTAACCCGGCAAGCGCGATAGGCCTCACGGAAGGCTTCCTATAGGGAACGCGATAGGCCTCACGGAAGCAGGACCATAAAAAAAGCTTTCCAAAAAAAAAAAGGGCCTATCAAAAAAAAAAAATTTGTCTCTAGGTGAGATAATTCCCCTCCAGTACTCATCCATGTAAATCTCACCCACCCCCCTCCCCTCCTTCCCCACCTTATTCCCCCCTCCCTCCCCTCCTCAATTATCACCTATTTTCCCTCTTATTATCATCATTTATCGGTTATTTTTCTCTCCCGCGATAATGTAGCACAAGTGGGTTGCAGAAAAGATCGATATGTACCACACACACACCAGCCCAGACCGCCCCGCCACCCTCAGTTACCTCACAGACAGTGAGAGAGGAGGGTTGACTGCAGCTCTCTCTCGCCTGACATTACGACCGGGTGGCCAATATCTTCGGTTTTCACCACCCAAATGCTTTTCCCACTTATTTTAGCACTCTTGAAGGTTCATATATACATCATATATGTAAAATAAAAGCATACCGAAAACAAATAATGGTCTATATTGTAAATATAACGAATTCTGTCAGAATCCAAGGCTAGAAATACACAAATAACTACCCTAGCTCCTAGGGCTATTTAGCGCTTAACAGGTTAATGGTACAATGAATATTTTAGTGACGAAAAACCTCAAATACGTCAGCACAGGGGGAGGTTTTCATTTACCCCCGTGCGCACTTCAGAGGTTAAGTAACAATAGGTAAGAACAAATAATCATCTGAAATAAACCCGACCCAATGGGGGTCCGAAATTTGACAGTACTGGGGTTGGGAAATATGGACCTCTAAATCAAGATAACAAGTAACTCTTTACACTATAACCCAGTAAAAACATTTAAAATTAACAATAACCAGGCCTAGGAGACGTTAGTTATAAATACTTAAGCCGCATTTTCTTTTACCATCACTATCTCCGATAGACTGGAAATGGTGTCGTATTTCACACCCAAATGCCATAAAAGGGTGTCTAATATCAAGCCAACTCAACCCTGCTCTTCCACAGGGTCTAAACTCAACCCGATTCAGACTTTCGGAACTTGATAACAGTTTTAAGACTTTGTGTATATATCCATATACAAATAATTGATTTGGATGTGATAATTATAAATGTACCTAGGCGTACGGTCCGGATGGTGTTCCTCCTGTTGTTCTCAAAAACTGTGCTTCCGTGCTGACTCCCTGCCTAGGCAAACTCTTTCGTCTCTGTCTATCCTCTAACGTCTTCCCTTCATGCTGGAAGTTTGCTCACATTCAACCTGTCCCAAAGAAGGGTGACCGCTCTCAACCCTCCAACTATCGTCCAATTGCTCTTATCTCTTGTCTTTCTAAAGTTTTTGAAACTATTCTTGCTTCCAAATTTCTTAAGCATTTCTCTTCTCATAATCTGCTCTCAGATCGCCAGTATGGCTTCCTTAACCCGGCAAGCGCGATAGGCCTCACGGAAGGCTTCCTATAGGAACGCGATAGGCCTCACGGAAGCAAGACCATAAAAAAAGCTTTCCAAAAAAAAAAAAGGGCCTATCAAAACAAAGGAATTTGTCTCTAGGTGAGATAATTCCCCTCCAGTACTCATCCATGTAAATCTCACCCACCCCCCTCCCCTCCTTCCCCACCTTATTCCCCCCTCCCTCCCCTCCTCAATTATCACCTATTTTCCCTCTTATTATCATCATTTATCGGTTATTTTTCTCTCCCGCGATAATGTAGCACAAGTGGGTTGCAGAAAAGATCGTTATGTAACACCCAGACACCGGCCCACACCGCCCCGCTCGTCTCAGTTACCTCACAGACAGCGAGAGAGGAGGGTTGCCTGTGGCTCTCTCTCGCCTGAGATTATGACCGGGTGGCCAATATCTTCGTTTTTCACCACCCAAATGCTTTTCCCACTTATTTTAGCACTCTTGAAGGTTCATATATACATCATATATGTAAAATAAAAGCATACCGAAAACAAATAATGCTCTATATTGTAAATATAACGAATTCTGTCAGAATCCAAGGCTAGAAATGCACAAATAACTACCCTAGCCCCTAGGTCTATTTAGCGCTTGTCAGGTTAAGGGTCGCTCTACTGGTGATCTTCTTTCATATCTTACTAACTCTTGGTCATCCTCCTTTCGGGACTTCGGTGAGACTTTTTCTATTGCACTAGACATATCGAAAGCCTTCGATAGAGTCTGG
The DNA here is from genome assembly GCA_037953745.1 of Lithodes maja. NCBI lineage: Eukaryota > Metazoa > Arthropoda > Malacostraca > Decapoda > Lithodidae > Lithodes > Lithodes maja. The sequence continues at coordinate 18,291 of JBAKBP010010349.1, read as the reverse complement.
CATAAATCTTTAATTTCTAAACTACCCTCCTTCGGTTTCTATCCCTCCATCTGTGCCTTTGTCTCTAATTTCCTTTCCGGCCGTTCCATAGCTGCGGTTGTGGACGGCCATTGTTCACTTCCTCACCCTATAAACTCCGGTGTTCCTCAGGGCTCTGTCCTATCTCCTATTCTCTTTCTAATTTTTATAAATGATCTCCTTAACTGTACCTTAATTCCCATCCATTCATACGCAGACGACTCAACCTTACACTACTCCATTATTTTTTCAGAACGCCCCAGCCAGCAATCCCTCAACGACAAACGTAATGAAGCCATAGAACTCTTAAATTCTGATCTAAATACTATTTCCAATTGGGGCAGAGAAAACCTTGTTAACTTTAATGCTTCCAAAACCCAATTTCTCCATCTATCTACCCGTCAGGATCTCCCAGCGGACTATCCCTTATTCTTCAACAATACAAAAATCAACCCTTCATCTTCTCTCAATATTCTTGGTGTCTCTTTTTCTTCTGCTCTCATTTGGAAGGACCATATTACCAGTCTTGCTAAGGCAGCCTCCCAGAAGCTGGGTGTGCTCAACCGCCTTAGGGGGTTCTTTTCCCCTGCACAGCTTCTTGCTCTGTACAGGGGCATAGTGCGCCCTTGTATTGAGTATTGTTCACATGTGTGGGGAGGTTCCTCTCACACCGCTCTCCTAGACAAAGTTGAAAGGAAGGCCTTTCGTATCATTAACTCCCGTCCACTCACCAACTCTCTGTAATCTCTCTCTCTCCGTCGCAATGTTGCATCTCTCTCGTTATTCTATCGCTACTATAATAATCAGTGTTCCTCAGAGCTATCCCAGTGCATACCACCTCCTTTACGTAGGGCACGTGGTACCCGTCTTGCAACTCAATCCCACCCCTACTCTGTGCAACTCTCCAACCCAAGAGTGAAACGTTACTCTCAAACTTTCTTCTACTCAACATCTAAGCTCTGGAACTCTCTCCCAGAATCAGTCTTTCCCTCTTCCTATGACTTAAATTGCTTCAAACTCCGTGTGTCCAGGCATTTTGGCTCAAACGTCCCTTGATTTTGGCCCTGTCACTCTTTCAACTATGGGGGAGGCACTCACTATAGGCAGTTATGCCTTTTGCCTCCCTCAACCACATAGAAAAAAAAAACAAAAAAAAAAATCTCAGAATATCCGAAAGAAGCGTCATAATCCTATAGAAGGCCGATAACCTACCGGAGTTATTATATATAATACCTCAAAGTAAGCGATTATATTATAGGAATAGTCATCACAATTTTTTACAAATTCAACTACAGTAGATCAAAATAATATCGAAATGATGGATCATTAATTATTGATCTTGATATGTAGGCCTAAAGCATGTTGTTTATAAACATTGGCCGCAACCGCGGTGCCACTCCATTCGAGCCTAATCACGATTATTTTTCGGTATATTCTTACTTAACCCGGGAGCTGCCGGGAGACTCATAAGAGTTCCCCCGGCGCACTGCGGGGAGACTCTTAAGAGCAGAGCTTTTGAACGCGTACCAAAACCGCGCGTTTATAGTCAGGCGGCTGAAAATTGGTGTGGATATAGTACTACATGTCAACTCTCGATACCACCCCGCCAAACGCTCGCCCCGCACTCGTGCAAGCACCACCGCGCCAGTAACCACGCACTAGTCATGGAGCCCACACGTCCCTCACGCTCGCTCCCTGATGACACAACCAGCCCTCCTTCTGGTGGTGTTAGCCGCCGTGGAAGGCAGAGGGTGGCTGCCAAAGACCCTAGCTACCAGTACGACACGCCCTACAGCTCTGAGGACGAAACACCAGCACCCAAAGCACGAAAAACACGTGCAAGCAGGGCAATGGCACAGAGGTCATTGGTCTTTCGGGACACTGCCACCACGACCCAGGCCACTGCAACAACCACTACCACCACCACTACCACCACTGCCACCCCTGCCACCCCTGCCACCGGTACCAGCGACGCAGGAGGCCGCCCTAGGGCTGCAAAACCTGCGGGGGCAGGAAAAAATAAAGGCACGGGCGTAGGGAAGAGATCCCGTACGCCAGCCACAGTGCCCCTACCACCACCACCACCACCAGCCGCCGCCCCTGGCCCGGCTGCCGCCGCCGCCCCTGGCCCGGCTGCCGCTGCCGCCCCTGCTGCCCCTGCTGCCCCTGCTGCCCCTGCCGCCCCTGCTGCCCCTGCCGCCCCTGCCGCCCCTGCCCAAGGAACAGGGAAGGGGAAGGGGAAGGGGAAGGGGAAAGGGAGAGGGAAAGCGACTGCTGGCCCTGCTGTCCCTGGTGTTCCTGCCGGCCCTGCTGCCCCTGTTGCCCCTGCTGCCCCTGCCGCCCCTGCCCAAGGAACAGAGAGAAGGGCGACAGGCACCACCATCATCTTGCCATCAAGGCCACGCACCACTGCTGCCCCTGCCGCCGCCCCTGCCACCACCTCTGCTGTCCCTGTCCATAAGACACCCTCGCGTGCAAAAGTGACCCGGAAAACTCTGACACCATCAAAATATGCCGCCCTGCTGTTTGATGGTGATTCGCAGGACATTGGCAGCCCAGGTTTTGACGACGAAGCCCTAGCACGGGACCAAGGGTGGGGGGATTTGGGAGTGGACAGTGGGAGTGAGTCAGACGTCGGTGACGAAAATGAGGAAGGTCATCGTCTGTCTAGTGAAGAGGAGGGTGATGATGATGAAGTGCTGTATCGCGACCATGGAAGCGATATTTCAGACGATGAAGCAGACGCAGACGACATTCCGATCCCTGGCTTGCCTTCGTTCGATTGGTCTGACGGGGTCAATTTTGTACCTGACGTGCCCCAGTTCAATCCTGGGACGTCAGGAACAACTGACGACTGGCCCTGTGACGATCAAGCGAACGAAAGCGACTTCTTCCTCGCTTTTTTCGACATGGAGGTAATGACGTACATCGTTGCCCAAACAAACGCCTACTACAGGTGGGTGTTTGGCAGATTGGACGTCCTTTCTCCAAAAGCGAGAATACGAGGCTGGGTGGATACGACTGTGGAAGAATTTATGACGTTCTTTGCCTTGTTGTTCCTCATGCCTCTGATCAAGAAGCATGTGTTGCAACACTATTGGAAGCACGACCCTCTCATCGCCACCCCAACTTTCAATAAGTTCATGACTCGTGACAGATTTTTGTTGCTGCTAAGATTTATGCACTTTGCAGACAACGAAAATCCTAACAGGATTGACAGGATATGGAAAGTTCGGAATGTGTTCACCATGTTGTTGGAGAGGTATAGGAAATACTTTTACCCCTTCCTCAATTTGGTGATTGATGAGTCGCTCGTGCTCTTCAAAGGACGTCTTGTTTTCAAACAGTATATCCCCTTGAAAAGGCATAGGTTCGGAATCAAGCTCTTCGTTTTGTGTGACTGCGAAACTGGAATAGTGCTTGACATGATCGTGTACACAGGAACTGACATTGACATACCGAAAGCCGCTGCCAATGACCCCATGGGCATGTCAGGTGCCATTGTCAGGAAAATGTTGGCACCTTACCTGGGCAAAGGCCACATCATCTACACTGACAACTGGTATACTTCTCCTGCTCTCTGCCAGTTTCTTCATGACAACCAAACGGGGTCATGTGGGACTGTCAGAAAGACAAGAAAGTTTATGCCAAAATTCACAGGTGATGTCATTCCTCTCACAGATGCCTCCTCCAGTGACACACCTTCAGAAGACGACCTGGCCCAGGAACACCGCGAGAGGCATGTGCGAAGAAAGCGACGAAAGGGGCAGAAATTCAAGCAGCTCGAGAAGTGTGGGAAACTGATAGCCCTGAAGTGGAAGGATAAGCGAGACGTCCACCTGCTTTCCACCGTCCACACAGGTGCCCAGATGGATTCTGGCAAAATCCACTACCGAACCAGGAAGACCATCTACAAGCCCGACATGGTAGTGGACTACACCAAAAACATGCGCATGGTGGACAAGTCTGACTGTCAGCTGTCAGGCGTTGAGTGTCTGAGGAAGACTGTGAAGTGGTATCACAAGCTCTTCCTCCACCTTGTTGACATAACGATGCTGAACGCCTACAACTTGTGGTTGGTAAAAAAGAATATGGCCCCAAACCAGAAACTTAAATTCCGGGAGTTCGTGTACAACGTCTCATACCAACTCCTGGAGAAGTATGGCACCACCACTCACAGACGTACGGCATGGCGTGGGGATCACGTTCCTGACCGTATCCAGCTGGGTGTCGAAAGACACTACCCCATCAACACTGAGATGCTTGGCACTCGTCACAGGCAGGCGCAGTGCACTGTCTGCAGCTCCAGTGTCAGGAAACCCCATGTCACAAAAAGAGTCACCTCAATGTGCGCAGAGTGCAAAGTTCCACTCTGCCTGGGTGACTGCTTCAGGGACTACCACACCTTCAAAAATTATTGAGTGTCGCCCTGCCCTGCCCTGCCCTGCCCTGCCCTGGACTCGCCCCGTGCCCTGCCCTGGACTCGCCCCCTGCCCAGCACTGTCCTGGACTCGCGCCCTACCTTACCTGACCTGACCTAATTGATCACGCTACCTCATAATGTAACATATATATTATATAATGTATAAGTTCCAAAGATGTCCCTGTGATATAGCTTTTACATTATATAATTGTATGTTTCATTATTTAGTTTATAAGTTTCAAAGATTTACATGTAATATGCCTTATTTTTTTAGTATATCAATATATATGTTTGTTATTAGCCAAAGTCATGTGTATATAATTATTTTCTTACCTCAAATGAATTGTACAAAAATAAATATGTTTCAACAAATCCTGTCAAACCTACTAAGATAAAAAAAAAAAAAAAACACACAAGGTCATGTCATTGTATTCTTACAATATGATATTATTCTATGAATATTTCATATTGTTTGAATACAATGGCATGATCTTGTAAAAATTTGTTTTTATCAAAAATGTTCTAGACAATATAAAACCTTCCCCATAATCCCCTCCTGGATTCGATCACACAACCCTAGCACACTTTGAGTTTTCCAGTCCGCGACCTTACCAACCATGCCACAGGAGCTCATACCAAATATCACTCAAAACTTTGTGTCTACAATCGAAATGACAATATAAAAAACAAAATGAATTATCCCACCAATTTACGTTTGTAAATTGATGGGATTATCAATTATATCATGCCAAGGTTTATAAAAGTTTGTCTCTGTCAAGAATTAGTAATTATATAACTTTATTCTGTCAAAAATTGCCAAAACATTCAGCAAAATTGCCCCTCTCAGTGCGACTCCACTCATTTTCACACGGTCAAGCGGTGACCCTTGCCGCTCCCTTATGCCCCAGCTACACCAGCCACAGCAGCTCTGTCTGGGAACAAAATTTGTATAAATACAATAATGGATAAAATACTCTTCACAAATACATTTGTATTGTATAATATTGTAAATAAAAAAGAATAATAACTGTGTGGGTGTCGAAAATTGCTCAACCAGCTTTCTTATGTCTCGCCTACGCGCGTATATTGGATTATACATAGTCATGACTGTCATACAAATAATTGCAGTAGGTCTCGAATATACATTTAGATTGCATATTACTTGGAAATAAATAAGTAAACGTTTCTCTGGTGGCAATCTACCCTTTCGCAAGTGTAAGGAGACACCATTCTATATTTAGCCTTTTATCGCAAAAGGCAATCTGCACGTGTTTACTGACCACCGTCGCTGGTGGTCTATAATATAGTACTTTATTTACAGTCAATGGCCTACATGTTTCTGTGGTACTTCACATGTGTCTAAAATGCAATGTCTGCTTGCATAAAAATGCAATTCTGAAGTCCATTTATACGTACGACATACGCATGTCTCAGTTTCTATCTATCTCTCTCTCTCTCTCTCTCTCCATTCCTGACTCATGTTATTGTAAAACTCTTGGTGGCAACAAACACCAGACACCTGGAAGACATAAGGTTCAAAATCCCAAGCATCCATACGCCTCGGGCGCCTTCACAATTGTCACACAGCTGGTTATCTATCTAGAGATCTGCCTGCCTTCCTTCTCTTCACGACTCACTCACTCCCTCCCTGCACCCCTGCATGCCTCCCTCCCTCCCTCCCACCCACCCACCCACCCCCAACCCACCCTTTCAGGCTTCCGTCTGCTAGAAACACATTCACAATTTGCGTCGCATCAATTGGGCTATATGCGGTATATTCCTTGTTATATGGGACGCCTACATACGTACACGTCTTTATTATAGCATGACAGTGCTCTAAATACAAGATTTACGTGATATTTATGGCGTAACACACCCTCTCCCCCTTTCATTCCCAGCACAACTCACTCACACCTTGGTTCACGCATAGAAACTCATTGATAATGTGCGTAAATATCGCATGAATTGGTCAATATGCGGTATATATTTTGATATATTATGGCACGTATACATACGTACAAGTCTGTATTATAGCATGACAGTGCTCTACGTACAAGATATACGTGATATGTATGGCGTAAACCACACTCTCAGCTCATAAATTGTCGCCAAACCTCCAACACATCTTCATTCCCGCCTAAAAATTCTCTTATAATTCCCTTATATATTGCAATTTTTGGTCACTATGAGGCATATTCATTGTTATATGGGTGGCCTACACACGTATACATACTCTACATAGCCTAAAAGGGCTAAAAAATTGACATAATATAATAATTGTGATAATACGCGGTAACCCACCCCCTCCTCCCTCTCCTTCTATCCCCTGCGCGCGTAAATATTCGGCAGGGAAATCTCGCCGCTCGATGACAATCTAGCCGCGCGGTGCCATTCGCTCCACATTTTTCAATTACGGACCGTTCCCCCCCCCCCCCCCAGACATTTTTTGGGGGGTCAAATATATATGGGCCGATGCACGCAAACATTCCCTACACGATGATGTACTTTTTATCGAAATTTGCAATAGGTCCCAAAATCATCATAGGTGCGCACAGTCTTACCCTGTAGAAAACCCCCTGTGCGCCGCGGAGAGGTTAAATGTATATCATTCGGGTTGATTAGGTTACACAATACAATATTACTAAGTAACAGTACACGCATATATATAAATATCATAACATTAAATTTTGTGAAATATAGGTTCGACCGCGCTAAGCACCACGGCTGCGTGAGGGCCAGTAGGAACGTAGATATATCGAGGGGTGGGTGGGTGGGTGGGGTATCTAGCCTCGTGACCTTGACCAAGAGTGAAGTTCAGAAAATCAGTGTTCGTTACGGTAATTAATCCGTCACTCTTCCTCAGAATTATTGAAATGTCTATGTATGCGAATATTTCTTGCTCTACTATTAAACAAATAAATATGTTTTATAATTTCACCTAATATGTAATGTCACAACACATCTTAAATTGTATATATTCAAATTTATTGCCGATATGTTCTGTTGTCGATTATTCCAGTCCCTGACATACCTAATGATAATTATTTGGTATATTACGCTATTTCGCTTTTATTTTGTCTTTATTTGCTTTGTAATAATTATTCTGCAATACATATTTACTTTCATTCTTAAAAATAGTCAGGAAAGGTTGTCCATATAATGTATATATTTAAAAGTCTGGATCGCCCCTTGTCATTTTGTGCCACCACACTTTAATGAGAGTGGGTTATCAGACTTTGGGGTGACACAAAATGCAGCTTTATCTGAATAGGCCTAACTTTGGAACGTCGGAGACACGAAAGGTAAACAAAACTCAAGGATACTATCTCAAACGAATGTCCTTTCCTGAATTACACGTTAAAATACAACCATATTTACCAAAATGCATGGTTTTATAAACTCAAAGTAATGAACAAGTTCTAAACATACAATACAACTAATACATTAGTAATTTATTCAACCTGGTCGTCTCTCCGAAATGCGAGATGGTCTAAATCCTAAAATGAAATTAAAAGCATTTTAATCAACATCCTCAATTCTACTCTTAACTGGTGTTCTCGCACTACCTCAGGATTATGTAAAACGGTGAAAGACAAACTAGCAAATTAGACTAGCCTAAGTTTGGTCGGGAATTATGGAAAAACACAAGAATTGGAAGGCCATCAAATGGCGTCCCTCTGACTGAAATTATTACACACGAAGTTAATTTGACGTTAATTTGGAATAACAAAATCTAAAATATCAGAAAAACACTTAGCAAAGGTGCACAGACTAAGTTTTACTGAACACAATGATAATGGGGGAATTTGTATGGTTGTAGGCACTTGGCAGGTGAGGGGTGCCTGTCGACCAACCCGATGGTAGGCTCGAGTTCACAAATTTGTCAATCACAGTAATACCTCCTACATTACACACCTAGTACTTACTTAACTGAATAAGCAATACCTTATATTATGCCCTGTTTTTCTACAGGTTTAACTTGGGTAATGTGAGTTCTAATTGACTGGGTATAGAAGGCTGCATGCACAATACAAGATATGAGGAATAGAGAACACAAAGAAACCCATGGTAGCAAGTTACACGATCACGTTTATTAATATACCACTGCAGAATACTTGTGTAAGACAATATAATAGAATGGAACAACACTAGCATAAGTGGATCTGGATGGAGCCTAGTCTCCCACTTCCAACGTTCAGGTATTAATCTTCTGATCACTGGCTTTGATTTAACAGGTTTATATACCGAAGACCATCAATGTTACTTGTAGATTCCTATTCACTGTTAGATTTATTACTGGTAGCTCTGGTGCACAAGTAGTAGTTCACAGACTAGATTAGACACGCGTATTTTAGAGCACGGGAATTCTATTGTAACCTCAGAGGGGTACTGATCTAAGTTTTATATCCTTGTTTCAGAAATACATAGAACGCAAATCAGTGGGCGAACGTTAGATATCACTAGAGTTTTAATATCTGAATAAGGTAATTACGAGAGTCAAGGTCGCCTGTTAATTAATGAGCACTGATCGCTTAGTACGTCCCAAATGGAATGGTTAAGTCTGTATTACACTGGGCAAGGTCTTAGCCACTTCGTAGAAATATTTAATTAGTGAAATCTCTAAACAGCACAGTAAGATGTAGTACTGCTAAAGAGAATCTTGGGTAGTATCTGATGGGTCTGGTCCTGGTTATCTTGCGTCCATGATGTTGGGGGCTAACGACTGGTTCCGCGGCCGTCCAGGGTGTCCATATGTGTGAAGTTCTTAAATACGTGGGCAGGTCCTTCCATCCAAATCTGCCACGGAGTCTGCCGGTTCTGGGATCTCACTCCGGAACAACACAAGGGCAGAGCTAGAGGTTAACTGCAGGGTAGTGACCCCTGGTTGGTGTCTAGCTTTCAACTGATTTGACTGGGGGCGGGAGTTAGATTTATAGGCTCGGTTCTGGACCCTGTAGACAGTAGGGATCTCGAGTCTTATGAACTTAATTGAGCTCTCAATAGAAATGGAGACTAGGTAAGATGGTATTTACTGTTGTGGCACAGGGCTATAGGAAAACCTTTATATTTCATATAACTGAGCCTTAGTAAGAGGTACTATTTTGGCTATACTGGACGTATTTAGGGGAGAGAGACTGGATCTACTTTGCGAGGAGGATGGGGACAGCTGTGATAGGAACGTCTCTCTAGATTGTTCAATCTTCATTCTATGGTATAGCCGAGGTGCTAATTTAGTGATCGGAGCATGCAAGAAAGGTAAATGGTTTATTGTGAGTTAATAGAGGTTAGTAAAGGTGTTAGTCATTCATGGTTAGTTCATTGATAGGAAGAATTCCTGTGCTACCTGGCAATGACTCGAAAGTCAAAACAGGGGCCAGGTATACCTCCGCGGGGGTGGGGGTCTCCCTCCTCGGGTGGGTAAAAAAGGGGGAGCTGGGCGCCCTCTCTCTGTGAACGTCGTCCGGCGGCTGTGGCTAGGGGCTTGCCATATCACCAGTGTTTATAATAACCCTCTGTGTATGAGACAGATGTGGGTGTCTTTAATACCAAAACCGAAGGTGCCTTAGCTAGCTGGTTTTACTCGGTTGGTTGTTAATTGTAGAGTTTGCTGGATGTGGTGGAGACTGGGTTGCTAACTCTGCCACATTTATCTGGAAGTATGGCAATATAAGTTAGTAACTGGCGGGGCGGCTAGCCTCGCACCGACGACCATTGGGTGCAGGGTTGTGAATGTGTTGTAAGAGAATAGATGGCATGCAAGGGGCTAGTAAAGTTCTAATGTTGTTCTGGCCTACTAAGTGAAGGTAGGCTGGATAGGAGTATATATATAAAAGGTTGGAGAGCGTTAGCAACGGACAATTCAAGGATCTTCAAGAGGTATGAGAGAGAGGCTAGGTCGGACAAGAGTCGAGAAGCGCGGGAATTCTTACTGAGAGGGGGGGAGAGTTCAAGGGCTACAGGGAAATTTTGCCCCTAAGGTCCCTGGGCGTGGGGGTGGCATTAGGCTACACTTGATATGGAAAGTTTGAAAAGGCAGTAGAATACGTTTGCCAAAATATGCTACCGGGGAATGCAACTATGGGGTGGTATATGAGTCTGGAAAAGATAGAGTTATGTGATCAGTCCGAGGGTTATGGATACTATTAGTTGGTCCTGGGAACTGCGTTTTCTATTAAATATAAATATAAATACCAACAAAAGCGGCAGTTCGTAGGGGTACTTAGTTATTGTTTCGGGGTACTTATGACAGATACTGGTAACCAGGTTATCTTATACAATCTCTGGTTGGGGTAAGAGGTGTAAGACACGAAGTAAATTGGCGTAGTGTGGGCTGTGGATACGAAGGAGGCAAGGGGAAGACGTATGACAATTGTGGAAAGTAAATGGAAAAAGGTGAACACAATGGCGGATAAAAATACTTAACCTAAGGATTGCATACATAGATTTATGGGGCGATGGGTCTTCATAAAGCTTAGTCTGGCAAGACAAGATGTTAGGGAATGTTAATATTAATACTTAGTTACTAGAGGAACAATGCAAGGGGCGACTGAGCACGGGTTACATATATCTATACTCGTCATGGAAAATGATATAAGAGGTCTAGGGACAATCGTGGGTGTTTTAACTTCTAAAATATATAACATCTACTTCTCGGATGCAAGAACATACATAGATATAATTATGGCTGTCTGATGTGTTGGCATTGGCTCAACGTCGGGACAGGGCATGGTTGTTTTTAATATGAATGTATATTCCTGTTCATCATCTTTGTAGCAAGGACAGTGCCGCTATGTCGTATCAATGCTGGTGGCAGTTAATATTATAGACTTAGTTACTAGAGGAACAATGCAAGGGGCGACTGAGCACGGGTTACATATATCTATACTCGTCATGGAAAATGATAGAAGAGGTCTAGGGACAATCGTGGGTGTTTTAACTTCTAAAATATATATAAAATCTACTTCTCGGATGTAAGAACATACATAAATATTATGGCTGTCTGATGTGTTGGCATTGGCTCAACGTCGGGACAGGGCATGGTTGTTTTTAATATGAATGTATATTCCTGTTCATCATCTTTGTAGTTAGGAGTGTAGGACACGAGGGGGTTAGTGTACGTGAGGTGTGGAAAAATGGTCAGTTTAGAAAAGTTAAAGAAGGTGCGGCCATGAGCTGCTTAGCCCTGCGGGCTTGGGCCTGGCTGAAATGGCTGGCTCGGTCAGCTGGTCCTTTCGTTCTGTGGACCTTTCTTTTGGTGTTTCTGTGTGGTGTTCGTTCGTGGCTTCTGTGGTGGGCTTCTCATTCTGGGGCATTTTACTTCCCTCTCCTTCATTATAGGCTCGTCCTCGAGCCTCAAGGGTGAAGTAAAAAGAAGCATAGTCAGAAAAATGTAGGTTAACAAGAAAAGTAGTACGACTAAGGGAAAAAATATTAATATATACAGTATATGGAAAACATGTAAATTTAAGAAAGGGCAGATAATTAAGAACAGGAAATTAAGAAGAGGTAAAGTGTTTAACAATGTATAAAGCAAATTTAAAAGATAGTCAGAAAAGTGTAGGTAACAAGAAAAGTAGTATGACTAAGGGAAAAAAATAATATATACAGTATATGGAAAACATGTAAATTTATAGAATCATGCCCAATCGCTTAGGAATTGAAAATATTCAAAACAATTTAGTACAATAATCTCATCATCATCATCATGGGGGGGGGGGGGGGTATTTAGAGTCGCCGTTAGTCTGGGTGACAGTCTGGTAATAGGGGGTGGTGGTTCACTTTCACTTTGGAAGGGCGGGGTGGATATACCGTTAGTTCTTGTCGTTAGGAATGTGGGTCTGGGGGGCGAGCTGGCCCGGGGCCAGTTTTGGAGGGGGGTCTAAGTGGTTTCGGTCGGGGGTAGTGATAGGGGGGTTTTAAAGATGAAACGGGCAGGTCGAGTCGGGGTTGTTGTTGCGGAAAAGGTTGGTGTTGGGGAGGGGTTGAATTGTGTAGAGAGTTGTGGTCGTGAGTGGGGTTTGGGGAAGGGTGAGTAAGGCTGAAGGTTGAGTGTTTACTATGATCGGGTGGTTTGGAAGTTTGGTGTGTGGGGATTTGATAGGGAGATGGTGGGGGGGGTCTGGGCAGGCAGGGTTGTGGTTTGAGAGGGGTTGAATCTAGACTGATTTTATTTCCGGGAGAGACATGGATGGGATTTCGAGGAGTGGTTGAAGTTGAGAGGTTGATTATGTTGTTTGGGGCGAGAGAGAGAGTATTTTGGGGTTTAGCCAAGGTGGAAAAAGTTTTGTGGCTGGATTGGAATGGGAGTGGTATTTTGTCGAGCGGGATCTTTGGGGGGGGAATTTGGGGCGGGTGGGGTAACGGTGAAGAGGGGGAGGTTGAAAGTTTAGCGGGGCTCATGATGGTGGGGGACCGACTGGTGAGCAGGTGTTCGGTACGCATGAGGGGGGGGAAATCACTTTGGTGGGAGTCACGCGTGAGGGGGGGATTAACGGCGCGTGTGGGAGGATCAGAGTGGTGGGGTGTGTCGGTGGCAGTAACGGTTTGCTTAGAGGTTATCTGGGGTTGGTGAGTTTGTCTGTCATGAGGGGGTGAGTCAAGTGTGGGGTGTTGAAGTTTATTAGGGGTGTGAATTGTGGGGGGGTGGAAGGGAGCTACTGACTGAAAACTGTCACAAGGGAGATTTTGTTGGTGGGGGAATAGCGGAGTATTTCTGGGGGAAGGGGGGGAACATGGTTGGGTCCCTAGGTCGTCACGCGTGAGGGGAGGATTAACGGCGCGTGTGGGAGGATCAGAGTGGTGGGGTGTGTCGGTGGCAGTGACGGTTTGTTTAGAAGTTATCTGGGGTTGGTGGGTTTGTCTGTCATGAGGGGGTGAGTCAAGTGTGGGGTTTTGAAGTTTATTAGGGGTGTGAATTGTGGGGGGGTGGAAGGGAGCTACTGACGGAAAACTGTCACAAGGGAGATTTTGTTGGTGGGGGAATAGCGGAGTATTTCTGGGGGAAGGGGGGGAACATAGTTGGGTCCCTAGGTCGTCACGTGTGAGGGGAGGATTAACGGCGCGTGTGGGAGGGTCAGGGTGGTGAGAGGTGAGTGAGTTAGGAAACGGGATTTGTTGGGGGGACTGCGGCGGGTTGGTGGGGGAAAAGTTAGGTGTAGAACAGGGGTTATTGGTAGAGGACTGATGTCTTGATTTGGGGTTTTTAACATGACGAATTTTGGGAATCTTCTTGGTGGCAGTCACGGTCTGGTTAGCGGTTATCTGGGGTTGGTGGGTTTTTTTGACAGGACGAGTTTGGGGAATTTTCTTGGTGGCAGTCTCGGTCTGGTTAGAGGTTATCTGGGACTGGCGAGTTCGTTTGACATGAGAGGGCGAGACGAGTGTGGGGTTTCGACGTTTTCTAGGGGTGTGAACTGTGTGGGGGTGGAAGGGAGCTACCGACTGAAAACGGTCACAAGCTACCGACGGAAAACGGTCACAAGGGAAATTTTGTTGGTGGGGGGATAGCTGAACATTTCTGGGGTCATGGGGAAAATAGGTTGTGGTAGGCCTACATAGGTAGGCATAGCTAGAATACGGGGCTTGTTGGGGGGGCTGCGGAGGGTTGGTGGGGGAAGAGTTAGGGATGGTCGGAGAGGATAGAGGCAAGGAAGAGTGCACTGGGGTTGGACTTTCACCGGAAGTCATTTTGGAAGGGTGCACAGAGTCTTGGATAGGGGCTGAAGGGTTGGATAGGGGATTCATCGAACTGCGTAGGCATTCTTCTCTGATGGAGAGCATATGTTCTTCGAATAAGCCATACGGGTCGAGATGGGCGGTGATGTGGGGTGGGAGGATGTTTAACAAAGCGGTGAATAAGAGTTCATTTTGTTGGTCGTAATCTTCATAGCTATACGTGGTCCTCACGTATCTGTAGAGTTGTATGAGGGTCACATTTATATCCCCTTCATACTTGATCTCGTCGACTTTTATTATTTTGGGGGCGACGGGGGAACCCAAAAGTGGATCTAAGGTCCGGATCACGAAGGATCGAAACTGGTTCCAGGTACTCTCTGGCGTATTCTGTGCCACCATTTGGTGGATAAATTCTTTAAAGGTAGGCTTATCAACAAGTTGGGAAACGGCTTCTCCCAACTGTATAATATGCAAAATTCCCCAGGCGATTTTTTCGCGGTCATTATAAAATACCACATCGTATACTGGCTTTATTATGTCTAAGTAACTGGTGATATCATACGTGTTTAAATCATACTTGGGAATATGTGCGAGTGGCTGAAGATTTCGACCTGTTGCCATGCTTCTACTGTTCCAAACTTGCAGTGTAATGCAACCTTATATCCGAATCAAGAACCACCGCTGCCGCCAATGTTATGCCCTGTTTTTCTACAGGTTTAACTTGGGTAATGTGAGTTCTAATTGACTGGGTATAGAAGGCTGCATGCACAATACAAGATATGAGGAATAGAGAACACAAAGAAACACATGGTAGCAAGTTACACGATCACGTTTATTAATATACCACTGCAGAATACTTGTGTAAGACAATATAATAGAATGGAACAACACTAGCATAAGTGGATCTGGATGGAGCCTAGTCTCCCACTTCCAACGTTCAGGTATTAATCTTCTGATCACTGGCTTTGATTTAACAGGTTTATATACCGAAGACCATCAATGTTACTTGTAGATTCCTATTCACTGTTAGATTTATTACTGGTAGCTCTGGTGCACAGGTAGTAGTTCACAGACTAGATTAGACACGCGTATTTTAGAGCACGGGAATTCTATTGTAACCTCAGAGGGGTACTGATCTAAGTTTTATATCCTTGTTTCAGAAATACATAGAACGCAAATCAGTGGGCGAACGTTAGATATCACTAGAGTTTTAATATCTGAATAAGGTAATTACGAGAGTCAAGGTCGCCTGTTAATTAATGAGCACTGATCGCTTAGTACGTCCCAAATGGAATGGTTAAGTCTGTATTACACTGGGCAAGGTCTTAGCCACTTCGTAGAAATATTTAATTAGTGAAATCTCTAAACAGCACAGTAAGATGTAGTACTGCTAAAGAGAATCTTGGGTAGTATCTGATGGGTCTGGTCCTGATTATCTTGCGTCCATGATGTTGGGGGCTAACGACTGGTTCCGCGGCCGTCCAGGGTGTCCATATGTGTGAAGTTCTTAAATACGTGGGCAGGTCCTTCCATCCAAATCTGCCACGGAGTCTGCCGGTTCTGGGATCTCACTCCGGAACAACACAAGGGCAGAGCTAGAGGTTAACTGCAGGGTAGTGACCCCTGGTTGGTGTCTAGCTTTCAACTGATTTGACTGGGGGCGGGAGTTAGATTTATAGGCTCGGTTCTGGACCCTGTAGACAGTAGGGATCTCGAGTCTTATGAACTTAATTGAGCTCTCAATAGAAATGGAGACTAGGTAAGATGGTATTTACTGTTGTGGCACAGGGCTATAGGAAAGCCTTTATATTTCATATAACTGAGCCTTAGTAAGAGGTACTATTTTGGCTATACTGGACGTATTTAGGGGAGAGAGACTGGATCTACTTTGCGAGGAGGATGGGGACAGCTGTGATAGGAACGTCTCTCTAGATTGTTCAATCTTCATTCTATGGTATAGCCGAGGTGCTAATTTAGTGATCGGAGCATGCAAGAAAGGTAAATGGTTTATTGTGAGTTAATAGAGGTTAGTAAAGGTGTTAGTCATTCATGGTTAGTTCATTGATAGGAAGAATTCCTGTGCTACCTGGCAATGACTCGAAAGTCAAAACAGGGGCCAGGTATACCTCCGCGGGGGTGGGGGTCTCCCTCCTCGGGTGGGCAAAAAAGGGGGAGCTGGGCGCCCTCTCTCTTGTGAACGTCGTCCGGCGGCTGTGGCTAGGGGCTTGCCATATCACCAGTGTTTATAATAACCCTCTGTGTATGAGACAGATGTGGGTGTCTTTAATACCAAAACCGAAGGTGCCTTAGCTAGCTGGTTTTACTCGGTTGGTTGTTAATTGTAGAGTTTGCTGGATGTGGTGGAGACTGGGTTGCTAACTCTGCCACATTTATCTGGAAGTATGGCAATATAAGTTAGTAACTGGCGGGGCGGCTAGCCTCGCACCGACGACCATTGGGTGCAGGGTTGTGAATGTGTTGTAAGAGAATAGATGGCATGCAAGGGGCTAGTAAAGTTCTAATGTTGTTCTGGCCTACTAAGTGAAGGTAGGCTGGATAGGAGTATATATATAAAAGGTTGGAGAGCGTTAGCAACGGACAATTCAAGGATCTTCAAGAGGTATGAGAGAGAGGCTAGGTCGGACAAGAGTCGAGAAGCGCGGGAATTCTTACTGAGAGGGGGGGAGAGTTCAAGGGCTACAGGGAAATTTTGCCCCTAAGGTCCCTGGGCGTGGGGGTGGCATTAGGCTACACTTGATATGGAAAGTTTGAAAAGGCAGTAGAATACGTTAGCCAAAATATGCTACCGGGGAATGCAACTATGGGGTGGTATAGGAGTCTGGAAAAGATAGAGTTATGTGATCAGTCCGAGGGTTATGGATACTATTAGTTGGTCCTGGGAACTGCGTTTTCTATTAAATATAAATATAAACACCAACAAAAGCGGCAGTTCGTAGGGGTACTTAGTTATTGTTTCGGGGTACTTATGACAGATACTGGTAACCAGGTTATCTTATACAATCTCTGGTTGGGGTAAGAGGTGTAAGACACGAAGTAAATTGGCGTAGTGTGGGCTGTGGATACAAAGGAGGCAAGGGGAAGACGTATGACAATTGTGGAAAGTAAATGGAAAAAGGTGAACACAATGGCGGATAAAAATACTTAACCTAAGGATTGCATACATAGATTTATGGGGCGATGGGTCTTCATAAAGCTTAGTCTGGCAAGACAAGATGTTAGGGAATGTTAATATTAATACTTAGTTACTAGAGGAACAATGCAAGGGGCGACTGAGCACGGGTTACATATATCTATACTAGTCATGGAAAATGATATAAGAGGTCTAGGGACAATCGTGGGTGTTTTAACTTCTAAAATATATAACATCTACTTCTCGGATGCAAGAACATACATAGATATAATTATGGCTGTCTGATGTGTTGGCATTGGCTCAACGTCGGGACAGGGCATGGTTGTTTTTAATATGAATGTATATTCCTGTTCATCATCTTTGTAGCAAGGACAGTGCCGCTATGTCGTATCAATGCTGGTGGCAGTTAATATTATAGACTTAGTTACTAGAGGAACAATGCAAGGGGCGACTGAGCACGGGTTACATATATCTATACTCGTCATGGAAAATGATAGAAGAGGTCTAGGGACAATCGTGGGTGTTTTAACTTCTAAAATATATATAAAATCTACTTCTCGGATGTAAGAACATACATAAATATTATGGCTGTCTGATGTGTTGGCATTGGCTCAACGTCGGGACAGGGCATGGTTGTTTTTAATATGAATGTATATTCCTGTTCATCATCTTTGTAGCAAGGACAGTGCCGCCATGTCGTATCAATGCTGGTGGCAGTTAATATTATAGACTTTGTTACTAGAGGAACAAATGCAAGGGGCGACTGGGCAGTGGGCACGGGTTACATATATCTATACTAGTCATGGAAAATGATATAAGAGGTCTAGGAACAAACGTGGGTGTTTTAACTTCTAAGATATATATAAAATCTACTTCTCGGATGTAAGAACATACATAAATATTATGGCTGTCTGATGTGTTGGCATTGGCTCAACGTCGGGACAGGGCATGGTTGTTTTTAATATGAATGTATATTCCTGTTCATCATCTTTGTAGTTAGGAGTGTAGGACACGAGGGGGTTAG
>JBAKBP010010348.1:0-78462 GCA_037953745.1 Lithodes maja | reverse complement strand
ATATGTGTTTTTGGTTCACTCTGCCATATGACGCGATCGCGTCATATATGTCTGGGAGAGTTAAGCCGGACATAACTGTAGACTAATAGTGCTATACAGATACACAGAGGGCTTTGGAGTCTAGTGGACCCTAGGTTTGAGTGGTCAATCCTTTAAGTCCTTAACCCTTAACTAGCGGTGCGCAACATAAGTCGAGTATAATAAATCTGGACTATCTGGCGGCGCTCGACATAGGTCGTGTGGCAATTTCAGCACGTAATGTTGCTGAGAGAGAGAGAGACAAGTGGTGGCAGGAGAGTAGCGAGCGTATGACTGCTCCAGACCACCGCGGCGAACCTACTGACACGAATCCCACCTCCTCCCTCCCTCTCTCACTCGCTACATACGGAATTGTATGGGGAAAGTGCCGAATTACATGCTTTTTGCATTCGCGTTGCGCGGTTGTTGCAAGAAAACTAGCCATCATAAAAGGATCGTTATGGTGTCATTGGAAAGCTCTGTTTATGCCCTTTCAGGGGTAGATACTTGTTTTACGCTCTGGCTCTTATTTAGGCATGAAAATGATCACGTAAACAGCCCTATTTTGGCTAAAAACACCCCGCTGGGCGGTACATATAAATAAACCGCTAGCCCGCTAATCTAGTGTTAAATAAACTGGCACGGTTTGTCCTTCTCACAGAAAACAGGCCCACTTGGAGGCATTTTGTGCAAGGTCACCCTCATAAAGGGGAATATGGCGTCTGGCAATATATAGAAAGCTAGTATTGCACTGTGTTAGCTTATTAATGATTAAAACATTGGTTGCAAAGCATAACAATGCAGCTTTAAATTAGTGAAGGGGGGTTAGGAATGTGATGAAGTGCTACATATTATGCTATATACATGGCTATCATCTAAAATATTATACTTAAATAATATTTCAATATATCAACATCCCGAGGTATAAGTTGACAATACAAAATTACTTTCTCCACAATCATAGTTGTCTTAAAAATATCATAATTTAAGAACAATTTTATCGCCCCAATATTATCCCACACAGATTAATTTATTCCACTTTGTCTTGAACATGTCATTACATTTCTGTCGGCAAGTTAAGTGGCAGGGAGGAAGACCATTAGGATAAAGACCTGTAAGAACCATTTTAATATGACATATTTGAATCACTCAATAACTTTCTCAAAATACTCTATCAACAATCCGTAGATGGTGAATCTCCAGTTGCTTGATGTGGATACATTAATTATTAATTTAATATATATTGTATAGATAATGGTCCCACTTGAAACCGTATATAATTGTTCACAATACATGAACATTTATACATGAACATTTATATTTATAATTATAGAGAACAATAAACATTATGACCATGTAATAAGTACGGTACATTGTGTAGTATTTTGTAATAAATGTTACCAGAAATTTAAGATTCGTTATACTTTTACTTTAATTGAATTTTGAAAATATATTGCGACCATAGTTAATACATAGTAGGACCTTGTTTATATATTTTAATTTAGCTGTTAATTTTGATTAATATTATTATTATTATTTGTTTATTTTGTTGATAAATTCAGTATGACATGATCGTGAAGACGGCGAGACAGCTGATTGGCGTCAGGAAGCAACAGAAGCAAACCATACCTTGGTTTAATTGTTAAGACAATGATAACACTATATTGGTTTGTCTTAACATGTTTCATATTTTCTCTCTGAATTAACATAAAGAACATCAATTGTTACTAAATACTGTGTTCCTTCATCGCAAATGTTAGGGTTGCTTAATGTTTATTATGTATTTTGGTTTGAAACATATATCAAATTGTATTGATACATTTGTATTACTGTGGACATTCGTCCAAAACCGTGGAGTATTTTCCCATGTATCCACAGCTACCGGTAAAATTGCCCTACTTAAGCCTATGTGTGATTCGTTTGAGTTTGGCATTAATTTTCATCAGGCGATTGTGCATTAAGTAACCTAATCTAACTTACTAAAACTTCAAACTGGATTAATATAGTGGTGTACCGCAAGGCACAGTTTTTGGTCCAATTATATTTCTTATAGATGTGCAACAAGTTGTCAAACTGAGTTCATTAATGGCAGATTGCAATATAAATAAATGCAAAATGCTTCAAATTGGCAGACAAAATGAAAGACCACACTATGTGATTGATGAAATTTAACTCATGATCGTAAATAAAGATACTGATCTTGGGGTAACTATAAGTCATTTAAAACCTGCCCAACAATGCGCCAAAATTGTTAAATTAGCAAATGAAATAATTGGCTTCATTGGGAGATCTTTTGAATGTATATCCAAAAACGTTATACACACTTTATTTTGGGTTCGTCGGCATGTGGAATATTGTTTCAAGTTTTGATTGCTACGCTATAAATAAGGACAAACTAGAGAGAGTACAACGCTAAGTAACTAAAATGTTTCCCTGAATAAGAAATAGACCATATGAGGAACGACTAGAAGAAAAAAAACTAAAAAAAGAGAGGACCTATCAAAGTTTATAAAATGATCAAAAGCCATAACAACATGAACACAAATAAGTACTTCACACTAGATAGCTCAAATTAAACAAGACGTAATGGTTACAACATTGTGGGAAACTTTGTTTCATTCACATGAAGCATCAACACTGGTAAATATGTTTACATAATTAGAAACTTTCAAATTATGTGTAAAACAAATCCAAACACATTATATATTGCATTGTACATCATTATAGGATTGCAGAGCAGTAGGATTAAAACAAATATATTTGTTAATTATAATAATAATAATAGAAAACTAATACAAAATATAAAGGTAATTTTGAACGTAAACTATATTATTTGTATAGAATAAAAGTGTCAAATAACCTTTACAATGGTAAGCCTATATCAAGTTTAACAATAACGCTTAACAGACGTGTTCAATTTCTATGATTTAACTTTAATGTTCTTTATTAAGAGAGCCAATACTTCAAATAATGCATGAATATGAACTCTCTGTTTGCTCAGTCTGATTTGTTATATAATTGTTATTGGAGGCAAAATAAGTTTGAATTTGTAGAGACAAACAACGACTTCTGACATTGACTATACATCCACTCTGATAATGTGAGGGTTTCGCAGCAGCCACGGTGTCCTGGAGGCTGCAGGATATCCGATAATTACAAGCGGGTAATAATCCGATAATGGTGTGTGAATAATCCAATATTCAGTTGTGTGATCGAGAGTTTTTAACATCATCGGAAGAAAACGGTCGATTATATAGGGGCAGATTTCCTGACTGAACTTTCGTTTCAACAATTACAATTACTATTATAGAATGTTGAGTGGTACTTGAAAATTGGACAGAATGGATAAAAAACACCATCTGAGGAAGAGCACTTTATTGACAACGTTGCGCAGATAGTGACATGATGAAGCTATCTGCGAAACGTTGTCAATAAAGTGCTCTTCCTCAGATGGTGTTTTTTATCTACTATTATAAAACTAGGCATTTTTTAGTCTTTGCAATCATAAAACCAGGGATTTCTTTGTTTTAGCATATATAAAACCTGGAATTTATGTGTCTGAATATATACCTGATGTTTCTTTCATGTAACGAACATAAAACCTGGCATTTATGTGTCTGAATATATACCTGATGTTTCTTTCATGTAACGAACATAAAACCTGGCATTTATGTGTCTGAATATATACCTGATGTTTCTTTCATGTAACGAACATAAAACCTGGCATTTATGTGTCTGAATATATACCTGATGTTTCTTTCATGTAACGAACATAAAACCTGGCATTTATGTGTCTGAATATATACCTGATGTTTCTTTCATGTAACGAACATAAAACCTGACATTTATGTGTCTGAATATATACCTGATGTTTCTTTCATGTAACGAACATAAAACCTGGCATTTATGTGTCTGAATATATACCTGATGTTTCTTTCATGTAACGAACATAAAACCTGGCATTTATGTGTCTGAATATATACCTGATGTTTCTTTCATGTAACGAACATAAAACCTGGCATTTATGTGTCTGAATATATACCTGATGTTTCTTTCATGTAACGAACATAAAACCTGGCATTTATGTGTCTGAATATATACCTGATGTTTCTTTCATGTAACGAACATAAAACCTGGCATTTATGTGTCTGAATATATACCTGATGTTTCTTTCATGTAACGAACATAAAACCTGGCATTTATGTGTCTGAATATATACCTGATGTTTCTTTCATGTAACGAACATAAAACCTGGCATTTTATTATTTGTGGGAATATACAACTAGGCATTTCTTTGCCTTAGGAAAGTTAAATGTCACAAGTTATGGAATTGTTATAATAATATATATGGCTACCGCTCTTGTTTTGTATACAGTAACCACATAATAACTGGCTAACAATATCCTTATATTGGACTAGGACTATAACCACCTACACTCTGAGAGAACAGATGGACATTCAAATGATAAACAACATAAAATCTGATTCATGAAGATAGAATCATCTATTCTTCAGTGTCGGGGAAAAAGTGTTAACCAACTCCAGTATCAACCATAGTCTACGTAGGGTGAGCCTTACCAAATTCTGGTCAATTTAGTCATGCTTTATTAATTAACTCTGATAAAACAAATAACTGGCTAAATATAATTGGATCATTGTTACAGGGTCATTGTCGAATAGTTTTCATTGCACTGGAATAATCATTGGATGCTGAAAGTGCTGAGATTAGGAGCAAGTAAGCTGTTTGTAAACAAGTTAAAAAGTGATCATAATATGTTTAAAGGCTGGCCTACTTTCTTGTATTTGACATTTTACAATTTAAAAGGACATAGCCCAAAAATAGCCCTTGGGTATCTTAAAAGCCGCGTCATACAGAAGTCGAACGTTGGCTGACTGCCGCCCGAAGTCGATGACTTGCATATTTGAACCAAATTACCTGAAAGTTACTCGGAGTCGAATATAACCCGACACTGACCCGAATGAATTTTGAATATAACCCGATGGACCTGAATGAAACTCGATGATGAGTCGATGAATCCCCGAACGCAACTCGAAGGAAACCCGATGTGGAACGAAGACTCGATCATGCGTCGAATATAACTCTAATATGACCCGAAGACGGGGAAATAACCAGAAATATTACCGAAGCTCAGTCGATCAACAACCGAAATCTATCTATCTATATGCTCAGGCCCAATCCCCATTTTGGGGGTAGCCGACTCAAGACAGAGCAAGAACAGGGAAAACACAAAAACAACATAAAACAACAAATAAACACAGATAAAAAGCACAAACTCACACACATCCAGGTCACCCAGGAGAAGACCCAGAGACCAGGGTCACCAAGGTCGCTCCAGCACTCCGCCGGCCCCCGACCACCCGGAGAGGTTCCGATCTCGGCAGGCAGACATGCAGCGGAGCCAAAGCCACAAGCCCTCCCACCACACTTCCAGGCTCACCCTTCATATTATTCGTCTCCCCGGGCCAGGCGCCTGATGGACTATTATCTAGTCCAACTTGCGCCCGACCCCTTACTCCAAATAACCGAAATAGAAGAAGTTAAGTCGAACGTCAGTCGAAGATCAGTCGATGATGCAAACCAGCTGCCAGACGTACCAGATATTATATAAAAGTAGGGATGGGGCCACAGCCACACCATTACCAACTCGTTGCTCAACACGGCAACATGGCACACAGTCTCGACTTCCCGGACACCTCACTTCCACAAGCGGGTATATCAAGATGAATTGAAGAAGGCAATCTAGTTCCAGGAGATTGTTGATGCAACCTCAAGTATCGGCTTATGTGTGGCACCCTCATCGAGCAAGAACGTGAATGCCAAAAACTACCCAGGAAACAACGGAGTTGCAGCGTCAAGCCTTGGGTCGCACAGAGATCAACCTACGGACACTACCACCAGTTGATGAAGAAGCTTATGGAAATGGATAGGGTCACCTATGAGTACTATCTCCGTATGGACGAAGAGCTAGTCAATGAGATTGTAGACCCGTGTCACGACCCCCGGATCAAGAAGGAGACAACCAACTGGAAGAAGCCCCTGGAGCCCGGATTGCGAGTTGCCATGACACTACGTTTCTTGGCCACTGGTGAGGCATATAAGAGCATGGCATTGAACTTCCGTGTTGGTGCCAACACGATATCTCTGGCAGTACGGGTGACGTGTGAGGCCATAATACAAGAGTACATGCAGGAAGTCATTGTCTGCCCATCAACACCTGAAGGCTGGAAGGTCCGCCAAAGGCTTCAACAACAGGTGGAACTTCAGGCACACCATTAGGGCAATTGATGGAAAACACATTGCCATACAGCCTTCAGGAAACTGCGGATCTATGTACTATAACTACAAACACTACCACTCCATTGTGCTCCTGGCAGTTGTTGATCACCTGGGAAAGTTTATGTACAGTTGACGTGGGAGCGAACGGTGTCAGCATCTGATGGTGGCATTTTCCAGGTGACCGACATCCGGAAGGCGCTGGAGGATGGTGCGGGCCGGCTTGCCGGAACCAGAGCCATTCCCCGGGGAGGATCATCCAGTGCCCTACTTCCTTGTTGGGAATGACGCATTCCCCATGAGGAAGTGGTTGCGGAAGCCCCACCCACACCGAGGACTCGACGATGACAAGAGAACTTCAACTACCGATTGTCCCGGGCCAGGAGGCAGGTAGAGAATGCCTTCGGTATGCTGCAAACCGCTTTAGGTGCCTCCTGACTACCATGAACATACACCCCAGCACCGTGGAGAAGGTAGTCCTAGCTTCCTGTATACTTCACAATATGCTCATCGACCGACGGCCTGCCACAACAACCCACACCGTGTCATGATAACCAACACTCTGACTGGATAAGGGACCCCTTGGATGGACTGGAGCCAATGCAGCACCAGAGGGGGACCAGCCACTGCCAACTTGTGAGGGAATACCTGACAGAGTACTACCAACGGCCACAACAGCGCCTTGCCTGGCAGGAACCGGACAACTAAAGAGGTAAGTTTCCAGTCAATTCATGTCCAAAGTATTCCATCGCCCACATCGTATAACCAAATCAGGAATAGTAATCCTTCGTTAAATAAAATTGATTTTCATGACTTCACACACAATTTGACCCCATTTTATAATTGTTTAAACCAATTTAAGTCTCTGTTCATTATAATTGCAATGACATATAACACACACAATTTGAGCCCCCATTTCATAAGTGTTTATTTCTTTTGTTAGTTCTCTGTTCAATATAATTGCAATGACATATACCACACTCATTTGAGCCCCATTTCATAAGTGTGTTTTATTTCTTTTGTTAGTTCTCAGTTCAATATAATTGCAATTACATATACGTACTCAATTTGAGCCCCCTTTTTTAAGTGTGTTGACACAGCATTTAAGTTCTCTGTTCAATACATTTGCAAGAACATATACCAATATCATGCATTATTAGTTTTTCAAGTGAAGTCTTTTTACATTTGTCATAACCAGTTATAAGAAAAGTAAAATGTATATGAATGTTATCTTCGTTTAAATATTTATTAGTTCATTTTATCGATATATGTCCCCCTTTTCATCCGTGCTACTGATGGGACGTTAAAAATTAAGAACATGTTATGACACTATACATTGGGGTATCTTTTATCATACATTCCAACAACAATCAGATATGTTTAGGAGAAAGTACAACACAATTACACATAGAAAACAAAATTTATTTTATTTATAATTTATAATACATATTAGGTTAAAAAGAAATATTGCGGAGAGAGATAGTAGACAGATATTAGGTTATTAGGTGGTAGACTAAATTACAAAAAAGTTTCGACCATCCTCGACGAAGCCAGGGGAAATATCTAGGGGGTTGGTGGGCCTTCCATGTTTCACGGGTGTGGCCTCAGGATGCCCCACCGAGGGTGGATAGCTCCTCCAACCTCGCGGTGTGTTGGGGGCTGCTGACTGTTGCTTTCCACCATGGTAGAATGATGGTCCCGCAACATTCAGATTTTCGTAATGTTGGCTGTATGGGTTTGGCGTCTGTGCCGTACGAGGCGGTTGAGGGTTGGGTGCCTCCTGAAGCGAGCCAAAACGTAGGAGGGGTCCATACCCCCGGCTGTGGGCCCGCATAGCATTGGTGAACCGCATCACCTCAATCTCGTAGTGATCCACGAGGTCTGTTGGAAGCTCCGACAGGTTGTTCTGCACGAAGTGGTGGAAGAGCTTGAGGGAAGCGGTGGATGGGCTGTCAATGTTTCTGCTTCGGTCCCACTTCTTGTACGGGTCGTCCAGGTGTTGCTCCCCCTGTCGTAGCTGTGTGTAAAACATATTTGCATTACAACATGACCAATACAATAATATATATTACATAAGCATTGATGCTATTGATGCTGTGTACCTTATTGATAACGAATATGTGTAAGAGCAAATGTTTAAAACTAAAATTTCAGAATATATTAAGGAATCGGTAAAATTGCAAATCTCTAATAAAGCAAAGTTATGAATATACTTAACTAATCGGTTCAAGTGTAAATGTATAGTAAAAATCAAAGTTATAATCTGTCAAAGTACACATTTTCAAAAGTAAAAGTTCTGAATATACAAACAATTCTGTCAAATTGCAAATATCTGATAAAGGAAAGTTCTGAATATACTTAATTATCGGGCAAAGTGCATATTTATTATAAATAAAAATCTAAATATAATAACAATTCTATCAAAGTTGAAATCTACAATAAAACAATGTTCTGAATATTATCAATGAATTAAAAACGTAAGGATAAAGGCATGTTAACATCGGATAACTAATATTAATATTTACCTTGTCATACAGGTCGGAATTGGTCCCTTCCGGCCCGGTGTTGCTGGTGGTGGCTGTACGGCGACGCGTCATGGCAGAGGAGGACCCCGTGAGTTCCTGGGTGGTGGGAGTAGGACCTGCAGGCACCGGTGGGCTGTCCACCTCGTCTGGTTGTGTGCCCGGGTCGTCGGCCACCTCCTCTTCAACCTCCATAGCTGTTCTGGTGGCTGTCTGAGGCTGTTTGTAGACCTGTGAAATATATAGGGGGGTTAGTGAAATTAGGACAATATTAAACATCTATTTCTAAAGCAGTTCAAACAATGATTTAAACCTGATGATATGAGGAATGAGGTAATACGTTTGAGAGTGTCATATATTGTTTATGAAATGCAATGCTCAAGCAAACAATTAAAATTGTGTTTTAAGATAACGTTAAGTATTAATATTAACTGACTATACCTCTATACTTTAGTGGTCTATTAATACATAAATAAATATATATGTATGTCATAAACATGAATAGTATGTTGGTGGACATGTGAGACTTTATCAACCATTATTTCCGTGACTTTACCGGTACATTTACATTTATGTCTGCGTGTGAATACTCCTTAAATACATGTCAATCAATAAATGCATAATAACATATTAAAATTATGTAATCCATTTATAATATGCCCAATTTTTGTAGATAAATCTATATAGGCCTACCTTTGATTAATGTATATTAAAAATTATATCTTGATGAACACCCACTGATTTCTTTTTTCCTTTATATTGATTGTCCTTTTGAAGAAACATATAGTTATATTGTATAAACATACCTTGCTCTTCCTAGTTATATTGTATAAACGTACCTTGCTCTTCCTGGTGGGCAACTTAACCAAAGATTGGTTTGAGGAACGCAAAGGCCTCCTTGATCCAGGCGTCCCTCTCGGTGAGCTGAGATGCACCGGAACCTGACGGGATCTTGTCCAGTTTCCCGAACCGTGTACGCATTCCCTCCATCCACTTGGCTAGGACCTTCACTGCAAAATCAAATTTATAAACATAAGCAGTGTATAGGTGGTGTTTTATTCAAAATAATAATGAGACACGGAAACTAAGAACATAAAAAATTG
Organism: Lithodes maja; assembly: GCA_037953745.1. Lineage (NCBI taxonomy): Eukaryota > Metazoa > Arthropoda > Malacostraca > Decapoda > Lithodidae > Lithodes > Lithodes maja. Next base: position 68,524 of record JBAKBP010010348.1, on the reverse strand, counting down.
GGAGTCTACAACAATGTGGCAGATTCACCTGGCCAAGTGAACCACACAGTACACCGAAAGATAACGGAAATACAATGCAGCACTTCACACGACACTTAATAATGATTCATTAATAAATACATGTCTTTGTTATTTCACTTAACATAAAATTATTTATACATAACAAACAAATGCACTCAACCAACCTGACACATTCTCCTCTGTGGCCTTCTTTGACATGGTTTTCTCCCTCATGTCCCTGTCCCTGTGCGCCCGGAGTTTGCGGTTGTACAGGAACTCGTGGTCCCTGTACCACTCTGCCCCACTAACTTCCTGCTTGTCCGGCAGGATGGCGTAGGACCTCTTCCGTGTTGGCACTGCTGCTGACTTGTCCGAAGGTTTTTTTGATGGGCGGCGTTGTCTTGTGCGGCATCGGCGTTGGCTTGGGTGGTGAGGGCGTGGACTGGGTGGCTGTTGCCGGGGCGTCTGACTGGGTGGAATACTGCATGTAGTCAGGTTGCTGGGAGGGACTCACCTAACACAGGCATCTCTTGGGTGGCAATGAGTTCATGCCTGGGGGGAAGAGGTTGCCGTTGCTTCACAAGAGCCATCACCTTCTCTGACTCGTCGGTGGTGTTGCCTGCATCGAGGTCGGAGTTGACCTGTTGCCGTGAAGCATCATCCTTGGTGTCTGAGCTCGTGTCGTCAACGACCAACAAGCCCTCATCATGTTCTGGTGGTTTTGCCATGGCTTCCTGTGATGGGGCGAAGAGGTCCACCGATTCCGCCTGTTCGGGAGCATGCTACTTTGGAACGCCCCAACTTCGCCCCCTTTGAACCTCTGCGCATCTTAGGGAGTGGTGGAGTGTTGTACGAGAGAGAGAGGAGTGGTGTGGCGTTGTCAGATGGGAAGTGAGGCAGCATGTCTCTGCTGGCAGCTATATAAGGAGCCCCGTGCGTGCCTGCCAATGTATGATTCATCGGGTCGCGTCTGGTGATGCCGTGTGCATTCCCCCCTTGTTCTGCCCTAATATGCTGGTCCGTGTGCAAATCTGGTAGCATGAGGCGTCCCACGTGGGGCCGCACCTAGCAAAACGACGCATCAGGTTATATTCCGCTGTTATTCTAGTGAGCATCAACTTTCAATCAACTGTTATTCTGCCAATTCTAGTCATGGTTGGGTCTATATCGAGTGTAAACTCGATACATCGGGTCGATAGCTGGTATTCATCCTTGTATTCGGGTTGTATTCGACTCTCGTTTGAGGTACATTCGATTTTATGAGAGATTCATCCAGCTTTCATCGAGTCTCCTTCGGGGTAATGTCGACTATCATCCGGTTACATTCGACCCAAGTACGAGTAATTTGAGTCATCATCGGCAATTCAAAATACAATCGAACACGACCTGAATAGGTCGAATGTAACCCGAACATATTCGAATGTAACTGGAACGTAACTCGATCATGACTCGATAGAATTTTAAAGTTTTTTTGACCCAATTCATCGCCAAAAGTTAACGTGTGAATTAACTTTTGGCCGATTCACCGGATGATTCGAGTCAAGACCCGAACATCCCAAGAACTTCCCGAAGATAACCGAAGATCACCCGAAGCGTTACCAGAATCGACCGGAACTGGCTGAAATTTGAATTTTTGAATCGATTCGGCCGGGTTCGGGTGGGTTCGACTTGTGTATGACGCGCGCTTAAGATGTAAGTGAACTAGTTAATGTTTTTGTGGTCGACAAACAGACACAATCCCAACACATTTCGAGTCCATCAACATTGTTAGTGTTGTCACGCCCTCTATACTATATATTATATTTTTCAACTTAGGAATGAATGATAATAATACGGTAAACACAATTTTTAATTAGTCGTAAAGATTCCTTCTAGGCTTAATAAGATCGTCTGGTAATTGCCTAAGTACACTCAAACTATTCACCATAATGCCGAAATGCCAAACAAAAAAATACCCTCATTGTTCCCTGATTAAATAGCACTGTATGAATATTCCCATATTCAAAATATGCTACAGGGGTGCTATGCCTAGTGAGTTAATTGCTCAATAGGTGGCATTCTGAGAGTGAGGATCCGAGTCTGAGGGATGAGACTGTGAAGCACAGAGGTGAAGCGGCTTCAGAGATGGAGTTACTTTGAGCCGTGAATAGGTGTTTCGCATGTCTCACTCCCTAGACTGGAACAAGACCTCACGGGCCTCACCGTGTTCAGCGGTAGAGTGTGCAGGCTCTCAGCCTATGCCCGAGAGGGAGTAGTTGGAATATAGAAAACAAATATATATATATATATATATATATATATATATACTGTCCGTGTATATGAGATGAGCTGCTTGAGGAGTATGTGTGGAGTTACTCGTAGAGACGGATTGAGGAATGAAGAGATACGTAGGAGAGTGGGGCAGCAGGAACATTTGTCAGCCAGAGTGGACAGAAGGGTGTTGAGCTGGTATGGTCATGTTGAACGAATGGGAGATGAAAGGCTTACAAAGAGAATATGTGAGTCAGGTACAAGGGGAGATAGAAGGGCAGGAAGACCCCCAATGAGATGGAGAGACTGTGTAAGAAAAGCTTTGGATGATAGAGGAATGACTATAGATCAGGCAGGGGAAGTGGTGGTGGACAGGAGTGAATGGAGAATGCTTGTGAATAGTTGAGTGAACACGTGGTCATTTGGAGTAAGGGGTCGGGCGCAAGTTGGACTAGATAATAGTCCATCAGGCGCCTGGCCCGGGGAGACGATTAATATGAAGGGTGCGCCTGGAAGTGTGGTGGGAGGGCTTGTGGCTTTGGCTCCGCTGCATGTCTGCCTGCCGAGATCGGAACCTCTCCGGGTGGTCGGGGGCCGGGGGAGTGCTGGAGCGACCTTGGTGACCCTGGTCTCTGGGTCTTTTCCTGGGTGACCTGGATGTGTGTGAATTTGTGTTTTTTTATCTGTGTTTATGTTGTTGTTTTTTGTTGTTTGTGTGTTTTCCCTGTTCTTAATCTGTCTTGAGTCGGCTACCCCCAAAATGGGGATTGGGCCTGAGCGTATAGATAGATAGATAGATAGTATATGGGTGATTTGCTTACGTTCCCTTTTCAGTAAATTTGACTAAATCAAGTAAATAAAGACTCGACATGTAGTTTACTTAAAGCCAGGTATATAAACATGACTTGGGGTAAACAAAGCGGACAACAACAACAACATCCAGATATAACAGTTGATTGAAAGTTGATGCTCACTAGAATAACAGCGGAATATAACCTGATGCGTCGTTTTGCTAGGTGCGGCCCCACGTGGGACGCCTCATGCTACCAGATTTGCACACGGACCAGCATATTAGGGCAGAACAAGGGGGGAATGCACACGGCACCACCAGACGCGACCCGATGAATCATACATTGGCAGGCACGCACGGGGCTCCTTATATAGCTGCCAGCAGAGACATGCTGCCTCACTTCCCATCTGACAACGCCACACCACTCCTCTCTCTCTCGTACAACACTCCACCACTCCCTAAGATGCGCAGAGGTTCAAAGGGGGCGAAGTTGGGGCGTTCCAAAGTAGCATGCTCCCGAACAGGCGGAATCGGTGGACCTCTTCGCCCCATCACAGGAAGCCATGGCAAAACCACCAGAACATGATGAGGGCTTGTTGGTCGTCGACGACACGAGCTCAGACACCGAGGATGATGCTTCACGGCAACAGGTCAACTCCGACCTCGATGCAGGCAACACCACCGACGAGTCAGAGAAGGTGATGGCTCTTGTGAAGCAACGGCAACCTCTTCCCCCCAGGCATGAACTCATTGCCACCCAAGAGATGCCTGTGTTAGGTGAGTCCCTCCCAGCAACCTGACTACATGCAGTATTCCACCCAGTCAGACGCCCCGGCAACAGCCACCCAGTCCACGCCCTCACCACCCAAGCCAACGCCGATGCCGCACAAGACAACGCCGCCCATCAAAAAAACCTTCGGACAAGTCAGCAGCAGTGCCAACACGGAAGAGGTCCTACGCCATCCTGCCGGACAAGCAGGAAGTTAGTGGGGCAGAGTGGTACAGGGACCACGAGTTCCTGTACAACCGCAAACTCCGGGCGCACAGGGACAGGGACATGAGGGAGAAAACCATGTCAAAGAAGGCCACAGAGGAGAATGTGTCAGGTTGGTTGAGTGCATTTGTTTGTTATGTATAAATAATTTTATGTTAAGTGAAATAACAAAGACATGTATTTATTGATGAATCATTATTAAGTGTCGTGTGAAGTGCTGCATTGTATTTCCGTTATCTTTCGGTGTACTGTGTGGTTCACTTGGCCAGGTGAATCTGCCACATTGTTGTAGACTCCCAATTTTTTATGTTCTTAGTTTCCGTGTCTCATTATTATTTTGAATAAAACACCACCTATACACTGCTTATGTTTATAAATTTGATTTTGCAGTGAAGGTCCTAGCCAAGTGGATGGAGGGAATGCGTACACGGTTCGGGAAACTGGACAAGATCCCGTCAGGTTCCGGTGCATCTCAGCTCACCGAGAGGGACGCCTGGATCAAGGAGGCCTTTGCGTTCCTCAAACCAATCTTTGGTTAAGTTGCCCACCAGGAAGAGCAAGGTACGTTTATACAATATAACTAGGAAGAGCAAGGAACGTTTATACAATATAACTATATGTTTCTTCAAAAGGACAATCAATATAAAGGAAAAAAGAAATCAGTGGGTGTTCATCAAGATATAATTTTTAATATACATTAATCAAAGGTAGGCCTATATAGATTTATCTACAAAAATTGGGCATATTATAAATGGATTACATAATTTTAATATGTTATTATGCATTTATTGATTGACATGTATTTAAGGAGTATTCACACGCAGACATAAATGTAAATGTACCGGTAAAGTCACGGAAATAATGGTTGATAAAGTCTCACATGTCCACCAACATACTATTCATGTTTATGACATACATATATATTTATTTATGTATTAATAGACCACTAAAGTATAGAGGTATAGTCAGTTAATATTAATACTTAACGTTATCTTAAAACACAATTTTAATTGTTTGCTTGAGCATTGCATTTCATAAACAATATATGACACTCTCAAACGTATTACCTCATTCCTCATATCATCAGGTTTAAATCATTGTTTGAACTGCTTTAGAAATAGATGTTTAATATTGTCCTAATTTCACTAACCCCCCTATATATTTCACAGGTCTACAAACAGCCTCAGACAGCCACCAGAACAGCTATGGAGGTTGAAGAGGAGGTGGCCGACGACCCGGGCACACAACCAGACGAGGTGGACAGCCCACCGGTGCCTGCAGGTCCTACTCCCACCACCCAGGAACTCACGGGGTCCTCCTCTGCCATGACGCGTCGCCGTACAGCCACCACCAGCAACACCGGGCCGGAAGGGACCAATTCCGACCTGTATGACAAGGTAAATATTAATATTAGTAATCCGATGTTAACATGCCTTTATCCTTACGTTTTTAATTCATTGATAATATTCAGAACATTGTTTTATTGTAGATTTCAACTTTGATAGAATTGTTATTATATTTAGATTTTTATTTATAATAAATATGCACTTTGCCCGATAATTAAGTATATTCAGAACTTTCCTTTATCAGATATTTGCAATTTGACAGAATTGTTTGTATATTCAGAACTTTTACTTTTGAAAATGTGTACTTTGACAGATTATAACTTTGATTTTTACTATACATTTACACTTGAACCGATTAGTTAAGTATATTCATAACTTTGCTTTATTAGAGATTTGCAATTTTACCGATTCCTTAATATATTCTGAAATTTTAGTTTTAAACATTTGCTCTTACACATATTCGTTATCAATAAGGTACACAGCATCAATAGCATCAATGCTTATGTAATATATATTATTGTATTGGTCATGTTGTAATGCAAATATGTTTTACACACAGCTACGACAGGGGGAGCAACACCTGGACGACCCGTACAAGAAGTGGGACCGAAGCAGAAACATTGACAGCCCATCCACCGCTTCCCTCAAGCTCTTCCACCACTTCGTGCAGAACAACCTGTCGGAGCTTCCAACAGACCTCGTGGATCACTACGAGATTGAGGTGATGCGGTTCACCAATGCTATGCGGGCCCACAGCCGGGGGTATGGACCCCTCCTACGTTTTGGCTCGCTTCAGGAGGCACCCAACCCTCAACCGCCTCGTACGGCACAGACGCCAAACCCATACAGCCAACATTACGAAAATCTGAATGTTGCGGGACCATCATTCTACCATGGTGGAAAGCAACAGTCAGCAGCCCCCAACACACCGCGAGGTTGGAGGAGCTATCCACCCTCGGTGGGGCATCCTGAGGCCACACCCGTGAAACATGGAAGGCCCACCAACCCCCTAGATATTTCCCCTGGCTTCGTCGAGGATGGTCGAAACTTTTTTGTAATTTAGTCTACCACCTAATAACCTAATATCTGTCTACTATCTCTCTCCGCAATATTTCTTTTTAACCTAATATGTATTATAAATTATAAATAAAATAAATTTTGTTTTCTATGTGTAATTGTGTTGTACTTTCTCCTAAACATATCTGATTGTTGTTGGAATGTATGATAAAAGATACCCCAATGTATAGTGTCATAACATGTTCTTAATTTTTAACGTCCCATCAGTAGCACGGATGAAAAGGGGGACATATATCGATAAAATGAACTAATAAATATTTAAACGAAGATAACATTCATATACATTTTACTTTTCTTATAACTGGTTATGACAAATGTAAAAAGACTTCACTTGAAAAACTAATAATGCATGATATTGGTATATGTTCTTGCAAATGTATTGAACAGAGAACTTAAATGCTGTGTCAACACACTTAAAAAAGGGGGCTCAAATTGAGTACGTATATGTAATTGCAATTATATTGAACTGAGAACTAACAAAAGAAATAAAACACACTTATGAAATGGGGCTCAAATTGAGTGTGGTATATGTCATTGCAATTATATTGAACAGAGAACTAACAAAAGAAATAAAACACTTATGAAATGGGGCTCAAATTGTGTGTGTTATATGTCATTGCAATTATAATGAACAGAGAACTTAAATTGGTTTAAACAATTATAAAATGGGTGTCAAATTGTGTGTGAAGTCATGAAAATCAATTTTATTTAACGAAGGATTACTATTCCTGATTTGGTTATACGATGTGGGCGATGGAATACTTTGGACATGAATTGACTGGAAACTTACCTCTTTAGTTGTCCGGTTCCTGCCAGGCAAGGCGCTGTTGTGGCCGGTGGTAGTACTCTGTCAGGTATTCCCTCACAAGTTTGGCAGTGGCTGGTCCCCCCTCTGGTGCTGCATTGGCTCCAGTCCATCCAAGGGGTCCCTTATCCAGTCAGAGTGTTGGTTATCATGACACGGTGTGGGTTGTTGTGCAGGCCGTCGGTCGATGAGCATATTGTGAAGTATACAGGAAGCTAGGACTACCTTCTCCACGGTGCTGGGGTGTATGTTCATGGTAGTCAGGAGGCACCTAAAGCGGTTTGCCAGCATACCGAAGGCATTCTCTACCTGCCTCCTGGCCCGGGACAATCGGTAGTTGAAGTTTCTCTTGTCATCGTCGAGTCCTCGGTGTGGGTGGGGCTTCCGCAACCACTTCCTCATGGGGAATGCGTCATTCCCAACAAGGAAGTAGGGCACTGGATGATCCTCCCCGGGGAATGGCTCTGGTTCCGGCAAGCCGGCCGCACCATCCTCCAGCGCCTTCCGGATGTCGGTCACCTGGAAAATGCCACCATCAGATGCTGACCCGTTCGCTCCCACGTCAACGTACATAAACTTTCCCAGGTGATCAACAACTGCCAGGAGCACAATGGAGTGGTAGTGTTTGTAGTTATAGTACATAGATCCGCAGTTTCCTGAAGGCTGTATGGCAATGTGTTTTCCATCAATTGCCCTAATGGTGTGCCTGAAGTTCCACCTGTTGTTGAAGCCTTTGGCGACCTTCCAGCCTTCAGGTGTTGATGGGCAGACAATGACTTCCTGCATGTACTCTTGTATTATGGCCTCACACGTCACCCGTACTGCCAGAGATATCGTGTTGGCACCAACACGGAAGTTCAATGCCATGCTCTTATATGCCTCACCAGTGGCCAAGAAACGTAGTGTCATGGCAACTCGCAATCCGGGCTCCAGGGGCTTCTTCCAGTTGGTTGTCTCCTTCTTGATCCGGGGTGTGACACGGGTTACAATCTCATTGACTAGCTCTTCGTCCATACGGAGATAGTACTCATAGGTGACCCTATCCATTTCCATAAGCTTCTTCATCAACTGGTGGTAGTGTCCGTAGGTTGATCTCTGTGCGACCCAAGGCTTGACGCTGCAACTCCGTTGTTTCCTGGGTAGTTTTTGGCATTCACGTTCTTGCTCGATGAGGGTGCCACACATAAGCCGATACTTGAGGTTGGCATCAACAATCTCCTGGAACTCGATTGCCTTCTTCAATTCATCTTGATATACCGCTTGTGGAAGTGAGGTGTCCGGGAAGTCGAGACTGTGTGCCATGTTGCCGTGTTGAGCAACGAGTTGGTAATGGTGTGGCTGTGGCCCCATCCCTACTTTTATATAATATCTGGTACGTCTGGCAGCTGGTTTGCATCATCGACTGATCTTCGACTGACGTTCGACTTAACTTCTTCTATTTCGGTTATTTGGAGTAAGGGGTCGGGCGCAAGTTGGACTAGATAATAGTCCATCAGGCGCCTGGCCCGGGGAGACGAATAATATGAAGGGTGAGCCTGGAAGTGTGGTGGGAGGGCTTGTGGCTTTGGCTCCGCTGCATGTCTGCCTGCCGAGATCGGAACCTCTCCGGGTGGTCGGGGGCCGGCGGAGTGCTGGAGCGACCTTGGTGACCCTGGTCTCTGGGTCTTCTCCTGGGTGACCTGGATGTGTGTGAGTTTGTGCTTTTTATCTGTGTTTATTTGTTGTTTTATGTTGTTTTTGTGTTTTCCCTGTTCTTGCTCTGTCTTGAGTCGGCTACCCCCAAAATGGGGATTGGGCCTGAGCATATAGATAGATAGATTTCGGTTGTTGATCGACTGAGCTTCGGTAATATTTCTGGTTATTTCCCCATCTTCGGGTCATATTAGAGTTATATTCGACGCATGATCGAGTCTTCGTTCCACATCGGGTTTCCTTCGAGTTGCGTTCGGGGATTCATCGACTCATCATCGAGTTTCATTCAGGTCCATCGGGTTATATTCAAAATTCATTCGGGTCAGTGTCGGGTTATATTCGACTCCGAGTAACTTTCAGGTAATTTGGTTCAAATATGCAAGTCATCGACTTCGGGCGGCAGTCAGCCAACGTTCGACTTCTGTATGACGCGGCTTTTAAGATACCCAAGGGCTATTTTTGGGCTATGTCCTTTTAAATTGTAAAATGTCAAATACAAGAAAGTAGGCCAGCCTTTAAACATATTATGATCACTTTTTAACTTGTTTACAAACAGCTTACTTGCTCCTAATCTCAGCACTTTCAGCATCTAATGATTATTCCAGTGCAATGAAAACTATTCGACAATGACCCTGTAACAATGATCCAATTATATTTAGCCAGTTATTTGTTTTATCAGAGTTAATTAATAAAGCGTGACTAAATTGACCAGAATTTGGTAAGGCTCACCCTACGTAGACTATGGTTGATACTGGAGTTGGTTAACACTTTTTCCCCGACACTGAAGAATAGATGATTCTATCTTCATGAATCAGATTTTATGTTGTTTATCATTTGAATGTCCATCTGTTCTCTCAGAGTGTAGGTGGTTATAGTCCTAGTCCAATATAAGGATATTGTTAGCCAGTTATTATGTGGTTACTGTATACAAAACAAGAGCGGTAGCCATATATATTATTATAACAATTCCATAACTTGTGACATTTAACTTTCCTAAGGCAAAGAAATGCCTAGTTGTATATTCCCACAAATAATAAAATGCCAGGTTTTATGTTCGTTACATGAAAGAAACATCAGGTATATATTCAGACACATAAATGCCAGGTTTTATGTTCGTTACATGAAAGAAACATCAGGTATATATTCAGACACATAAATGCCAGGTTTTATGTTCGTTACATGAAAGAAACATCAGGTATATATTCAGACACATAAATGCCAGGTTTTATGTTCGTTACATGAAAGAAACATCAGGTATATATTCAGACACATAAATGCCAGGTTTTATGTTCGTTACATGAAAGAAACATCAGGTATATATTCAGACACATAAATGCCAGGTTTTATGTTCGTTACATGAAAGAAACATCAGGTATATATTCAGACACATAAATGCCAGGTTTTATGTTCGTTACATGAAAGAAACATCAGGTATATATTCAGACACATAAATGTCAGGTTTTATGTTCGTTACATGAAAGAAACATCAGGTATATATTCAGACACATAAATGCCAGGTTTTATGTTCGTTACATGAAAGAAACATCAGGTATATATTCAGACACATAAATGCCAGGTTTTATGTTCGTTACATGAAAGAAACATCAGGTATATATTCAGACACATAAATGCCAGGTTTTATGTTCGTTACATGAAAGAAACATCAGGTATATATTCAGACACATAAATGCCAGGTTTTATGTTCGTTACATGAAAGAAACATCAGGTATATATTCAGACACATAAATTCCAGGTTTTATATATGCTAAAACAAAGAAATCCCTGGTTTTATGATTGCAAAGACTAAAAAATGCCTAGTTTTATAATAGTAGATAAAAAACACCATCTGAGGAATAGCACTTTATTGACAACGTTTCGCAGATAGCTTCATCATGTCACTATCTGCGCAACGTTGTCAATAAAGTGCTCTTCCTCAGATGGTGTTTTTTATCCATTCTGTCCAATTTTCAAGTACCACTCAACATTCTATAATAGTAATTGTAATTGTTGAAACGAAAGTTCAGTCAGGAAATCTGCCCCTATATAATCGACCGTTTTCTTCCGATGATGTTAAAAACTCTCGATCACACAACTGAATATTGGATTATTCACACACCATTATCGGATTATTACCCGCTTGTAATTATCGGATATCCTGCAGCCTCCAGGACACCGTGGCTGCTGCGAAACCCTCACATTATCAGAGTGGATGTATAGTCAATGTCAGAAGTCGTTGTTTGTCTCTACAAATTCAAACTTATTTTGCCTCCAATAACAATTATATAACAAATCAGACTGAACAAACAGAGAGTTCATATTCATGCATTATTTGAAGTATTGGCTCTCTTAATAAAGAACATTAAAGTTAAATCATAGAAATTGAACACGTCTGTTAAGCGTTATTGTTAAACTTGATATAGGCTTACCATTGTAAAGGTTATTTGACACTTTTATTCTATACAAATAATATAGTTTACGTTCAAAATTACCTTTATATGTTGTATTAGTTTTCTATTATTATTATTATAATTAACAAATATATTTGTTTTAATCCTACTGCTCTGCAATCCTATAATGATGTACAATGCAATATATAATGTGTTTGGATTTGTTTTACACATAATTTGAAAGTTTCTAATTATGTAAACATATTTACCAGTGTTGATGCTTCATGTGAATGAAACAAAGTTTCCCACAATGTTGTAACCATTACGTCTTGTTTAATTTGAGCTATCTAGTGTGAAGTACTTATTTGTGTTCATGTTGTTATGGCTTTTGATCATTTTATAAACTTTGATAGGTCCTCTCTTTTTTTAGTTTTTTTTCTTCTAGTTGTTCCTCATATGGTCTATTTCTTATTCAGGGAAACATTTTAGTTACTTAGCGTTGTACTCTCTCTAGTTTGTCCTTATTTATAGCGTAGCAATCAAAACTTGAAACAATATTCCACATGCCGACGAACCCAAAATAAAGTGTGTATAACGTTTTTGGATATACATTCAAAAGATCTCCCAATGAAGCCAATTATTTCATTTGCTAATTTAACAATTTTGGCGCATTGTTGGGCAGGTTTTAAATGACTTATAGTTACCCCAAGATCAGTATCTTTATTTACGATCATGAGTTAAATTTCATCAATCACATAGTGTGGTCTTTCATTTTGTCTGCCAATTTGAAGCATTTTGCATTTATTTATATTGCAATCTGCCATTAATGAACTCAGTTTGACAACTTGTTGCACATCTATAAGAAATATAATTGGACCAAAAACTGTGCCTTGCGGTACACCACTATATTAATCCAGTTTGAAGTTTTAGTAAGTTAGATTAGGTTACTTAATGCACAATCGCCTGATGAAAATTAATGCCAAACTCAAACGAATCACACATAGGCTTAAGTAGGGCAATTTTACCGGTAGCTGTGGATACATGGGAAAATACTCCACGGTTTTGGACGAATGTCCACAGTAATACAAATGTATCAATACAATTTGATATATGTTTCAAACCAAAATACATAATAAACATTAAGCAACCCTAACATTTGCGATGAAGGAACACAGTATTTAGTAACAATTGATGTTCTTTATGTTAATTCAGAGAGAAAATATGAAACATGTTAAGACAAACCAATATAGTGTTATCATTGTCTTAACAATTAAACCAAGGTATGGTTTGCTTCTGTTGCTTCCTGACGCCAATCAGCTGTCTCGCCGTCTTCACGATCATGTCATACTGAATTTATCAACAAAATAAACAAATAATAATAATAATATTAATCAAAATTAACAGCTAAATTAAAATATATAAACAAGGTCCTACTATGTATTAACTATGGTCGCAATATATTTTCAAAATTCAATTAAAGTAAAAGTATAACGAATCTTAAATTTCTGGTAACATTTATTACAAAATACTACACAATGTACCGTACTTATTACATGGTCATAATGTTTATTGTTCTCTATAATTATAAATATAAATGTTCATGTATAAATGTTCATGTATTGTGAACAATTATATACGGTTTCAAGTGGGACCATTATCTATACAATATATATTAAATTAATAATTAATGTATCCACATCAAGCAACTGGAGATTCACCATCTACGGATTGTTGATAGAGTATTTTGAGAAAGTTATTGAGTGATTCAAATATGTCATATTAAAATGGTTCTTACAGGTCTTTATCCTAATGGTCTTCCTCCCTGCCACTTAACTTGCCGACAGAAATGTAATGACATGTTCAAGACAAAGTGGAATAAATTCATCTGTGTGGGATAATATTGGGGCGATAAAATTGTTCTTAAATTATGATATTTTTAAGACAACTATGATTGTGGAGAAAGTAATTTTGTATTGTCAACTTATACCTCGGGATGTTGATATATTGAAATATTATTTAAGTATAATATTTTAGATGATAGCCATGTATATAGCATAATATGTAGCACTTCATCACATTCCTAACCCCCCTTCACTAATTTAAAGCTGCATTGTTATGCTTTGCAACCAATGTTTTAATCATTAATAAGCTAACACAGTGCAATACTAGCTTTCTATATATTGCCAGACGCCATATTCCCCTTTATGAGGGTGACCTTGCACAAAATGCCTCCAAGTGGGCCTGTTTTCTGTGAGAAGGACAAACCGTGCCAGTTTATTTAACACTAGATTAGCGGGCTAGCGGTTTATTTATATGTACCGCCCAGCGGGGTGTTTTTAGCCAAAATAGGGCTGTTTACGTGATCATTTTCATGCCTAAATAAGAGCCAGAGCGTAAAACAAGTATCTACCCCTGAAAGGGCATAAACAGAGCTTTCCAATGACACCATAACGATCCTTTTATGATGGCTAGTTTTCTTGCAACAACCGCGCAACGCGAATGCAAAAAGCATGTAATTCGGCACTTTCCCCATACAATTCCGTATGTAGCGAGTGAGAGAGGGAGGGAGGAGGTGGGATTCGTGTCAGTAGGTTCGCCGCGGTGGTCTGGAGCAGTCATACGCTCGCTACTCTCCTGCCACCACTTGTCTCTCTCTCTCTCAGCAACATTACGTGCTGAAATTGCCACACGACCTATGTCGAGCGCCGCCAGATAGTCCAGATTTATTATACTCGACTTATGTTGCGCACCGCTAGTTAAGGGTTAAGGACTTAAAGGATTGACCACTCAAACCTAGGGTCCACTAGACTCCAAAGCCCTCTGTGTATCTGTATAGCACTATTAGTCTACAGTTATGTCCGGCTTAACTCTCCCAGACATATATGACGCGATCGCGTCATATGGCAGAGTGAACCAAAAACACATATGACGCGATCGCGTCATATGGACTTATTATATTGCTAGAAAATAAGTTTATGACGCAATTGAGCCGGTTTTTTGGCTGGTAAGTCCGATAAGTTAGATGTACATGTGGAAAAATCTAGCAACCCCCTAGCGTCCCTGTGAGGGCCCCGCGGTGGTAGAGAGAGTCAGTTTCTTCCCATCAGTCAGCCTAGTAGGTGGGTGTGTCTGGCCCTTTAAACCAAGGGGCCTCCATTTTGCCCAGCCTGGCTGATATTACCGCCCTAATATAACCCAAACGAAGTGCTATATCGTTGGGTTATCGATGGATTATTGTGTTATTCTTGTTTAGGGTATAAAAACCATGTTAGTGAAGTGTTTTGCTAGTCTGGTGTACGTGACCAAGGTGGGCTCCACGAGGGGCCATGGTTTCGCTTGTTTGTGGATCACTTTCATACCATATTGAGTCAATTATATTGCTATTTATCACTTGAAGTAGTGTATTTTACTTGTATAAGTGTTTATAGTGAAAACACTTTTATTACTGGTCGAGCATTCTCTGGTGTAGGCTACGTGACCAAGGTGGTGGAGGGAGGGGCCATGCTTTTTGCCAAACGTTTTGCTTGTTTGTGGAACACTTTCATATAAATATCAGTCAATTATATTGCTATTTATCCGTTCAAGTAGTGTATCTTACCTTGTATTAGTGTTTCTTAGTGAAAAAACTTTCATTACTGGTCGAGCATATGTCGCCATGCTCCCTCAGCCCTGTGCATTTTTGCTCGATAATTTAGTGGTGGAGAGTGCTTGCATTTTTGCTCGATAATTTATTGGTGGAAAGTGCTTGGGAGGTAAGTTTTTTATGGGCAAAAAGCACTCTACATATACGGCTTGGTGGCCACGAGGGAATCTCAGCAGTGTGAGTAAGTACAGTCAACATTTTTGGTGGTGGTGGTGGTGGTGGAGATGGTGGTGGTGGTGGAGATGGTGGTGGTGGTGGTGGTGGTGGAGATGGTGGTGGTGGTGGTGGTGGAGATGGTGGTGGTGGTGGTGGAGATGGTGGTGGTGGTGGTGGTGGAGATGGTGGTGGTGGTGGTGGAGATGGTGGTGGTGGTGGTGATGGTGGTGGTGGTGATGGTCGGGGTGGTGGTGGTGATGGTCGGGGTGGTGGTGGTGGTGGAGATGGTGGTGGAGATGGTGGTGGTGGTGGTGGTGGAGATGGTGGTGGTGGTGGTGGAGATGGTGGTGGTGATGGTGATGGTGGTGGTGGTGGTGGTGGTGGAGATGGTGGTGGTGGTGGTGGAGATGGTGGTGGTGGTGGTGGTGGTGGTGGTGGAGATGGTGGTGGTGGTGGTGGAGATGGTGGTGGTGGTGGTGGTGGTGGTGGAGATGGTGGTGGTAGTGGTGGAGATGGTGGTGGTAGTGGTGGAGATGGTGGTGGTGGTGGTGGAGATGGTGGTGGTGGTGGTGGAGATGGTGGTGGTGGTGGTGGAGATGGTGGGGGTGGTGGTGGTGGTGGAGATGGTGGGGGTGGTGGGGGTGGTGGTGGAGATGGTGGTGGTGGTGGTGGTGGTGGTCGGGGTGGTGGTGGTGGTGGAGATGGTGGTGGTGGTGGTGGTGGTGGAGGAGATGGTTATAGGCCTATCATTTTATTTTATTTATAATTTTGTTTCATTTATATATTTGTTTTTGTTATTGTTCCTGTTCCCCAGGGACCAGCATGGCGTTTATAACTGATTAAGTCTTGCCGGTGGTGTTTGTTTCAAGATTCAATCTTGGAAAAAAAAAAAAAAAAAAGACGCCGGCCCACGAATTATCTCGTAGATCAAAACTGGGAAGCCTGACAAATATACGAGATCTAACTTCTCCCGAAGTATCTTTTTAGATCACCATATGTTGAAGGCGGCGATACAAACCGAAATATCTTAATTTGTCCAAAAGATTTATGAATACCCTCTGACATAATATATAAAGACCAGCATGGCGTTTATAACTGATTAAGTCTTTCCGGTGGTGTTTGTTTCAAGATTCAATTTTGGAAAAACCCCCTAAAAAAGATGCCGGCCCCCAAATTATCTCTTAGATAAAAAACTGGGAAGCCTGACAAATATACGAGATCTAACTTCTCCCGAAGTATCTTTTGAGATCGCCGTATGTTGAAGGCGGCGATACTAACTGAAATATCTTAATTTGTCCAAAAGATTTATGAATACCCTCTGACATAATATATAAAGACCAGCATGGCGTTTATAACTGATTAAGTCTTTCCGGTGGTGTTTGTTTCAAGATTCAATTTTGGAAAACAAAAAATAAAAAAAGACGCCGGCCCCCGAATTATCTCGTAGATAAAAAACTGGGAAGCCTGACAAATATACGAGATCTAACTTCTCCCGAAGTATCTTTTGAGATCGCCGTATGTTGAAGGCGGCGATACAAAACGTATCCCTCAATTGTCCGGTTAACTAACTGAATTGTAAATTCGTTATTCCCACCTTTCCAAGGAGCACCCGCCGGGTGTGAATATTAGTTTAAAAAACGTTAACCCCAATTGTGCCCTAAAGCGCCGTATGTTGAAGGAGGCGATACACAATGCATCCCTCAATTGTCTGGTCAACTAAACTGAATTTTCGCAAATTCGGACATCCCCCCCTTCCAGGTTGCATCCGCCGGGTGATTTAAAGTTTAAAAGTTAACCCCAATTGTTCCTATCCCCACTTCTTTGTAAAAGATCGCCGGGGAGGAAATACAACAACAGCTTAGTTTTATATTGGCTTTGCAAAACCGAAAAAACTACAAACAACACGTGTCCGTATGAACACTGTTAGATGGGTACAGCCATCCCGCCGGGATTCAAAAGGAGCCTGAAACAGGCACCACAGAGACGCAGTCCTGGGGAGCCACAGACACCCACTCGCCGGGGAAACAAGCCTGTTTTTAAACCACGCGTGGCCAAAACTCGGCAACCAGCCGGGTTGATCAAGGTGAAACCGAGAAAAACCCGCCGGAAAAACCCCACCCTGTCCAGATACCATCTGAACGCAACACCGGACCGAGGCGTAGCCAAAACACAACTAACGTCGGGCCCAACATAGTCCCTGGAATTAGCCAATACACAACTAACCCAGGACACATAAATAGTCCGTGGAATTAGCCAATACACAACTAAACCAGGACACACATGACACAGTAGTACATATTTAGAAAATCAATCAATAACACTTGTATATGTGGTAAAGCTACGAGAGGCTGGCTAGGCCTAGGCAGACGGATAACAGTAACAAGTCGGAATATAAACAAAAAGCACTGAATTATATCACAACAGGGACCACCGCCAACACACCACTGTAGGAAACACTTCCGGCAAAGGGAAGAACTGACTCGGGACCCAGAAAAAACTTCACTAAGTGAAGAAAAATACGCTGGGAACGTCAGCAAAAGTATGCTACCTCATCAGAATGATAAAAGGAAGCAAAAATGCGTAATGAAAGCCGCCTGCATCACAAAGCTAGCTAACTGTGAAAAAGATCACCTGTCCACAACAGGACCACGAGGGTACATCCAAAATAGATGCCCCAAACACACGACCCAAAATACACTGCACTGCGGGCAACTAGCCCAGGAAACTCCTGCTACGCATATCCTAACCTGACTCGATACATCCCGGAGTAAACAAATGAGAAAAAACTCACTAGGGACGCAACAAATGCGGAACCCGTGGAGCATGGGGAAACACGTCCGGGCAGGCTGAGCGCAGAGCAGAGAAGGAAGAATGATGCCTGAATCAGCGTCTGGTCAAAGATCCACACAAGTACATCCACGATATGATGGGTAGCTTATTGGATAAGTTATTCTTATTTTCTTTTTGTTTTTCTTTTTTACGAAGTTTTTTCGTAGTGAGAACCCAATTCATAATGACTGAAGCCATGAGTAAGGTCGCGTGCGCTCATGATGAAGGCTCCTCAGTTTTTAAATGCTCTGCGCGGTAGATTCAAACTACGGCGGATTAGTGTTTGAAGAGGATGCCTTATGTAATAGGCATGTTCGTCAATGATGGAGGGGCCACTAGTAAATAGAGGCAAATTAGTATCTGCCATACATCCACGTAAATAGCCTCTCTCTCTCTCTCTGCGCGCGCAGAAAACCTCTTCTACTTTGGGGTTTTTCCGGTGTTTTATTAGGTTTGATGGATGGACTGGCCGCCAATATTGTTTAAGTTAAATAATCCATTGTTTTCTAGAATAATGTAGCACCTCTACTATTCTCACAATCTAACTTATTGACATTATTATATCAATTAATACATATAATTGAATAATGAAATGGTGAAATGTAGTTGAAAGCCACATCTACTATACTGTTTATATATAATAATTTATAATTATACACACATGCTTATAATAAATAATATTATATTCAGAGCTTCATAATATTATGAACATATAGTTATATAAATGTGTTGTGTATTGCATAATTATATGCATTGTCAAAAATATTTATGTTATCTCTTATCCTTAGTAATGAATATTTTGTTTATTAATTTATCAGTCGTCCAAATATATGTTTGAGTTTGTGGCAGACCTCATAAGGTACTTCTCTCATTCAGGAATTTGATCCCGATGCTTCGGGACTGGCCACACATGGTGCCATCCTGGTCATGGTCTTGAACAGGTGGGCAGCGTCGTCAATTGGTCTAGCGGTATCCCCACATGTAGGTGAGGCGTGATAATATTTAGGGTCTGTACAAAACTGAGCACATTTGGCATGGACCGTGGGCACTGTGTCGTTGAGGCACTGTTTCTAGCGTCATGACACCATCGTTGCACTGTCTTCAGAAATAGTTTTACCATCGGCTGTATGACGTCGACACACACTGACAGTGCAACATCAACACACAACCGTACAACGACAGTCTTGTATCATACAGATGGCAAAACGCGTTCCTACCATAATCTGACAATAACCAAAGACTGTACAGCGTAACGTCTAAAAAGACGGCGTGACGACAGCACCGTTACATGAGAAAACAGCAAGAGGCCTAGACTATGCAACGTGAAAGACATGGCCA
The DNA here is from genome assembly GCA_037953745.1 of Lithodes maja. Taxonomy (NCBI): domain Eukaryota; kingdom Metazoa; phylum Arthropoda; class Malacostraca; order Decapoda; family Lithodidae; genus Lithodes; species Lithodes maja. The sequence continues at coordinate 49,217 of JBAKBP010010348.1, read as the reverse complement.
GGTATCGAGAAATTTAATATGGCACCACCACACCGTGTGGCCCAAACAATGCCAATAGTTACAGCAATCCGTCACCACGAGCCATTTTAAATATCCCCCTATCAAACATATAGTATACTGTGCCATAACCACTTGAATGCCTTTGCATTGGAGATGTAGCGGCACCTGGAAAACTTCCAAGTCCTTAAGGTCTGGACTGTCTGGGTGTTTATGTGCATGTACATGCCGGGTGATTATTATATATGTTTGTTTTTCATTAAGCATGTACATTTGAAAAGACATGAGCCTGGGACAAATATTTGTAATGCATGACAGGATTTAATGCTCTCCCAGGCTTATAGTGGGTCGAAGATGATTTTATACGTATCTTTTCGTAATAATGTTGTTTGAAGTGATTAAGACCATTGTGTCCCCATGGTTGTTCAGTACATATATGGATGGAATCATGAACTAATACAAGGAAGAGCAGTGGATATTTGTGTATCCCTGATAAGGCAAGGAGGTGAGTTGAAGTTGCCTGTACTGCTGTTTGTTGAATATACAGTTCTGTTGAGTGATAATGAGGGGAAGTTGCATGGTCTTGTGGTTGGAACCATGTGTGAGAAACGGAACCTGAAGGTGAATGCAGAGAAAAATAAGGTTATGGTTTTTTAAAGGGGTGCAGTCACAGAGTGTGAAGTAAGGTTGAATGATCAGGATATGGAGAATTTCAGCTAATTCGCCTATTTGGGCATTGTGTTGAGTAAAGATGGGAGTATGGAGGATGAAGTGCGGGAGAGGGTGCAACAGGGGAAGAGGGTTATAGGAATGCTGAAAGCAGTGACAAGGAAAATGACATGGAGGTAAAGAGGTCATTGTATGATAGTGTGGTAATCCCAACGTTGACGTACGGGAGTGAAGCATGAACGTTGTTGGAGAGGCACATATTAAGAGTGAGAGGTGTGGAAATGAGTTACTTGAGAAGTGCATGTTGAGTTACATGGAGGGATAGACAGACGAATGAGGAAGAACGAGAGTGGTGTGGTGTGGATGTGCTGGAGAGTGTGCAGAGGAATGCCTTGAGGTGGTTTGGTCATGAGGAATGTAAGGGAAGCAAGAAAATTACTAAGAGGTGCATGAGGGCGATTCATTCCTGGACAGCCCTTCGGGGATCATGGCGTCTTGCAATAGATAGATGTATTGGATACTAGGCCTGAAGTCACTTCGTTTTTTTTTTCGACCAATTTAACTACCATGTTGACATTATTTTAGCTTAAAATCAGGAGAAAAAAACTTAAGGCACGATTAAGTTACCCAAATACTAAAAAATAGACTAGTCAAAATATTGCAGATACCACACTACTGTACAGGATCAGTGCCCTTAATTTTGTTTCTGTTTTCTTTTATATGTGTGCATAAAGGAGACAAGAGGCAAAGCTGCCTGTAATAAGTGTCCCCCCCCCCCCCCCCAAGAAGGTTGAAAGAGTGATAGAGAGCCAAAATCAAGGTACGATAGAGGCAATCTAGTCTGGAAATATATGTGGTGTGCTTGTTAAGTGTTGTGAAATTAATAGGAGGAAGGGGTTTGTGAGATATAGCTGGATACTCTCTTTATAATGTGGCCTCCCCTGGGTACTGATAACTCAGTAATCATCCGCGCTTCACCGTGAGCGGTAGTGGTGTTTCCGATCTGTGTCTATTATATTAGTGTAAACTATTGTTGGCTACAGGACAGATCTAGCCGGTTTGTTGTTTGTTTATAGTGTACTGACGCTACAGTAATCACCCACGCTTCACCGTGACGGCGGCGTGATCCAGGGACCATACCCAAGTGGTACCCGCCACAACTACTTGACAGCATCTCTGACGTGTCACACACACCTACCCAAGCTACCCGGCGCTGCTTGACTCACCGCTAATTCTTCCAATAACAAGTTTTTACACTGTTGATATAGGAATATCATTACAGTTAACCGAGAAGCCCTCAATGTCTTAGAATGTTCGTTTTGTTATGCATAAGATGGCTTCCATCTTGCCCAGATGAAGAGATAGTCTATTGTCCACTAGCCAATCGCTACAAGATTCGAGTTCTTTGGAAAGTGTGGCGGCAATACTTTTGGGGTCTTTTCCGGAAACCAGTAGTACACTGTCATCAGCATTCAGTAATAATTTACACAAGGTTCATATCATTCACATAACAGAAAAAGAGTAAAGGACCAAGGATGCTTCTCTGCGTACCCTACCCGTGAAAGGGCGATAATTAATAGAGCTTTCCAATGACACCTGAATCATCCTTGTACGACCACGGGTTCTCTTGCAACGATGTTGCAACATGAGGGAAAAAAACCCTAAAATACGGTAAATTCCCCAGTTTTTCATTGTGTTCTTGCGAGGCCAGGGGTGTGGGATGGTGCGGAGGTTACGTCAGTGGCGGGACTAGGTCCATGCCGAACGGTCAGAGCCCGCCTATCGTCCTCCCAACGCGTGGACTCTCTCTCAGAGCCGATAATGTGCTCAACATCCCTTGCGACATATGTCGGGCCCCACAGGGGTGGCCATGATTCTCTCACTCGACATATGTCGGGCCCCCGCGGCTTGAGTGTTAAAGGCACATAAACTTAAACTCAAAAGCTTTTACAGTAATAATATGAAAACAAAGTAAATAATTTCAAAACTGTACGCACTACAAGACAAATATCCGGGTCAATATTTGATTTACAAATCAAATAGATATAACGAAGTTTGTATTTCTTCATAATTTTAATGTCAAGTTATAGTTCCTTTAGATACTCTACAGTTAAGGTTATTAAACAACTTGTGCAATTTAGTATCAGTATGCTAGCGAAGAAATGAAAATATTTCCATAGAGAAAATATATAATCAAAGCGACCCCGAGATATTAGTCCCAGACCACATGCGTATGTCAATACATGGACCCATGTAATTATTCCATCTTTATTAGAAATTTAGAATATGGAAAACGATAGTTATTATATACACACATTTACACTTACACCAAGATATCAACCTATACTCACTCATACACCCACACATACTGGATGTACATCAACACGCTGCACGTAAATACGCACTTACACATACGAATACATAATACGTATTTATCCTCCCAAATTTATACCCAAGGACTGCACACATACAAATACACATACAAAAATGAAATTATAATATTTGGACAGTAGATGTCTTTTTAGTGCAACTTTGAAGCCAGACACTGTGTTTATGTTTTGCAATACTTGTGGTAACTGATTCCAAATCTTAACGCCATGGTAATTGATAGATGTTTGGGATTGGCTAGTCGTTCTTAATGGAATTTCAAGTTGATTCACATTTCTTAACTCGTATCTTTGATTAATTCGATATCGAAATAATCCTTCATTGCTAATATGGTTTAACGATTTAAATGCATATAAAGCACTGCAATATATAATTATGTCCTCGAACTTCAAGAGCTCTAGCTTTTTTAATAGTTCAGTGGTATGGGCGTATTTTGACTGGTATGTAATTGTTCTAATAACTCTTGTGTGAGCTACATCTAATGATTTTAGTTTAGTTTTCCCAGACTGCCCCCAAACAGTGTGGCAATATGAGAAGAATGGATACATCAGTGAATAATATAACTGTTTCATTGTGTCATTATTAAAACAATGTCTTGTTAAGTAGAGTATGCCACACTGTTTGTTGATCTTATCTCTCACATTTTGAATATGGAAGCTCCATGACAACCGTTCATGTACCTCTATCCCAAGAAACTTCAAGCTCTCCTTTTTGTCCAGGATTTTATTCCCTAGTTTGATTGGTTCAAGGTTTTGCATGATGGACTTATTTCTTTGGAAACTAATATATTTGGTTTTATCAATATTGAGTGTTAGCTTATTTGCAGTTATCCAATCGCAAACATTTTGTAAATTAGTATTGACTATATCAATTAATAAGCATAGATCCCTGTTACTAACATAAAGAGTGCTGTCATCTGCAACCAGTAACAACTTGAACAAGTTACTTGAATTAATGAAACCATTTATATATAAAATAAACAGTAATGGGCCTAATATGGATCCTTGCGGGACACCAACAGAAATCATTTGTTGTGATGATTTACTTTCTTTGTATTCCACAAATTGTTTGCGATTTTCCAGATATGATTTAAACCAATCGTTTGTGACGCCATGAATACCATAGTATTTGAGCTTTTCTAATAGGATATGATGATCAATAGTATCAAAAGCTTTGGAATGATCTAGAAATAAGCCAACTGTAAATTCTCGTTTGTCAAATGAAGCAAGGATATCGTTTTTAAATTTAGTCAGAGCTGATTCTGTCGATCGTCCCCTTCTAATGCCATACTGACTATTAGAGATTGACTAATTCCCTGAACGTGACGATAGTGCGTTGTATGTGTGCAATTAGTTTGCTTGGGAACCAGATTAACTTGCTCATGTAGTAATGTACACCCTATGTGGTTGATTGTGTTTTCATTTCATAAATTTTATTTTAGTAAGCGTTGTTTCCACATAGCGATTTTGATATGTTGTTTTGACTTTATATTGTCTTTGTCCCAGTTTTGGTTTGACTTTGTTTCAATTTTACATTTTAAATTATCTGGTTTGATTCACAATAATCTAATATTCGGTTATACATTATTTTTTCTAATATTTTACTCATAACCGGTAAAATAGAAATTGGATGATGGTTTTTAAGCAGAGTTTTGTTTCACTATTTTAAAAAAATAGGCATTACTTTGGCTATTTTGAGGTCGTCAGGGAAAATTCCTGAGTTAAATTATTTGTTGCAAAGATGCAAAATGACTGGCGACTAAACTGGGAGCACCGCTCTCAATATTTTCATTGGAATACCATCACAGCCCGGAGAGGAGTCCCGCAATTGTTGGATAGCATTTATCAATTCGTTGTTTGTAACAGGTGATGTTGTAAATACTGTTTGTTGTCTGTTTGGCAAGTATGTGGTGAAGTTAATATTGGAATTTGGTATATTTGCTGCTAGATTTTTTCCAACATTAATAAAGGCTGAATTGAAATGATTCGCAATTTGTTCTGGATTGTTCAGTTTCACATTGTTTTCTACAAAACGTTCACTTATTTTGTTTTGCTTTGGCCTGTTAAGAACCGAGTTAATAACACCCCATACCTTTTTACTGTTACCAGCACTTTCTTGGAGTTTAGATTTATAATAATTTGCTCGCGCTGTTCTTATTACTTGTGTTACATGATTACGTAATCTGCGGAACTCTTCTCCAAATGTGACGGGTTTAACTGCATATTTCCTGGCCAGTCTATTCTTCTCTTTGATTATGATTTTAATTGCTGGTGTAATGTAAGGTTTATTAAGGTGTTTAATATCATTATTTTTCGTTATTAGAGGAAAGTGTTTATTAAAGCAAGGGATAAATATACTCATGAATTTACTGTAGAATACATTTTGGTTATTAGAAGAATAGACTAGTTCCCAAATTACATTCTCCAATGCTATTCTGAAATTATTTATATTATCGATACTATAGTCTCTATAAGTTATAGTTACTGTTCTCTTCTCATTGACAAGTGGTGTGTGTATATCAGATTTAAAAACAGAAAAAATAGGAAAGTTTTCAGTAATCATATAATAAATAATTCCGCTGAAGACCTTTTTTGTATATTGGTTAGACCAAATGTGGTTGATAATGGTTGCCGATGAATGTGTTACTCGGGTAGGCTTATTAATGGTATTGAAAAACATGTTTGAGTGAAATGAAGGTACAAGATCAGCAACAGCATTGTCGTCTTTGTGTCTTAATAAATTAAGATTAAAATCCCCGGTGATGTAACAAGTCTTTCCTTCATCGCTGACAATCGAAATAATATTATTTATTTTATCTAGAAAATGATTAAAATTGGTGTGAGGTCTCCTGTATATTATAACCACTACAACCCTTCCATATATTTCAACTCCCAAAGATTCCAAACTATTATGCTACATATTTAAGTCTTATCTTACTTTATAATCGTATCGGTGATTAAGAAGAAGTGACACTCCACCACTGTTTCTTGTAAAGCTGTTATTAAGCATAAAATAGTTTGGAAGATTATACAAATGTTCAATTTCTTTGATCAGTTTGGTTTCACAAAGTCCAATAACATCAAAATCATGTTGAAGTGGGTTCAAACAGAGTTCACTAAATTCTTCAAAATGTTGAGGAACACTATTAATGTTATAACAAACCAATGAATAGGTTTTATCCGGGATATCGTTAACAATTTCTTGTTGTCCAGGAAAAATGTAGTTAAAAGATGGATTTTTATAGTCGAGGGAATTTAAAATATAATTATCAGGATCAACATCATTACTAAAAACATTTACGTCAAGAGGGAAGGGGTTGAAGTTCAATGTATCTAATACATTTGAAGGGATATTATGTGTTAAGTGAAGAGTTGTAATTTATAAGCAACAAAATTTCATTAGTATTAAGTCTACGAAAGGAAGTGCGCCACAAAAATCCATCCTGCAATCACAATTGATTAAGTTAAAATAGTAAGGATAATGTCGTTTATTGGTACTTATATCTATCAGGTTGTTTTCTTGTGCGTTGGTATTTGTCAGGGGATGGGGTACGGTGTTGGCCTCCAGTCGCCCCGGACTTAGTATCCACGGGTAGACGCCGAGGTTGATTCCAGGATCCTGTGTCACTCTGGGAAGTGGCACCTACTACCACTTGTTGACGAGATGGTATGGAGGTGGGAGAGTTACGGTGGGGCGGCAGTGGTGGTGTGGAGGTAGGGGTGTGATGAGTGAGTGGATAAGGAATGGTATGGATCCTGGGGATGGGTAGGAGGGTGTTGGAGCTGGTGGGTCGACGGTTTTGAGGTGGTGGGGTGGTGGAAGTCCTGAGATTAGTAGGGGAAGCTGTGGTTGTCTGGTGGGGTGATGTAGGTTGACGGTATCTTGTTCCATGGCCACCCCTCCGCTGCTCCCTCACGACCAATGTGCTATAGTTGAAATAGGCAATTTTTTCCACTGTCTCTTGCCTCCCTGAGAGCGCTAAGTTGCCTGCGTCGAATCTCCAGCGTTGATGGGCAGAGGTCCTCGTTAACGAAAACATTTGTCCCCTTCAGCATCCTTCGACCACGGTACACAGCCTCTAGGTCAGGGAAGCATTTGAACTTGGCCACAATATCTCTGGGTCTATCCTCTGCACTTCTTCCAATTCGATGAACTCGCTCAAATGAGACTGCAGGCATCTTCATCTTGTCACTGAGCAGTTCTGCGACTTTCACCTGACACTGCTCCCAGTTTTCTCCGGTACTTTCTGGTATACCGGAGAATTTTAAATTATTTTGTCTACTTTGGTCGTCTAAGTAGGCAAGGCGGGTTTTATTCTCCTGTAATTGGGTCTTGACTCTTGAGGTGTTCGTTTTCTTCTTTAAGCTGTTGAATAGTGTTGAAGACAGATAAAGAATCATCCAATCTAGACTGGGTAAATTCTAGGCTGGTAATTACATCGTTGATTTTCTTGTCTACATCTTTTACTGCATCATAAAATTGACGTTGAAACTGATCAAAGGAGTCGTTGAAATTTTTTCTCTGGTCATCAAGCAGAGTCAAAATTTCTTCACTTTCCATCTTCGAAGTTGTGAGCGATAATTTGTAGGACTCTGGATACCTTGATGTCGTACACCTACTGCGTATGCGCAGATCTGGGACATTTTTGGCGTAGGGGGTTGACGATTTCTTGCCACTTTATAACCTCAAATAATAACAAAGTCCATGTGTACAGAGTTTAGTTCATCTCATAAAACGATTCAGAGTACCTTGTTATATCTGCAGGTAATGTTCACTAATGTTCAGGTAATGTCACTCTTAAAAATAGGGAATATCACAGGAGCTGCGCGATCGAGTGTTATGGTGGTGAGGAGTTGTCGCAATATAGTTACCTTTAGACATTTCTTTACGAATGTGATCTGTTAAGTGGATGAGACATGATTCTGTTGAGTACATGCCCCTGATACCTTTTTGAAACATGTAGAACAGATAATTTTCTTTAAGGTAGTGTTTAATTTGGGTGTAGACAGCTCTTTCCAGGATTTTTTATACAATATTATTATTAAAATAGGGATTCGCACCAAGGCTAAAAAGACTATGTGGCACCAAAATAAACTTTGTGGAAAAAAACATCGGAGTTGTTGTGGGGCTGGGCACAATACGGAGTAGACGAACGGAGGAGACAGAAGAGGAGGAAAGAGAAAATCTGGGAGAAGCACTGGTAGAAGGAAGAGAGGCAGATGACGAAACTGGTGCGACCGGGGGGGCGGAAAAGGGGACGGAGGGAGCGGAGGCGGTGGAAGGAACTGAGGAACCAGAAAAGGGGGGGGCGTGGTAGAGGGAGGCGAAGAAGAGTAGTGAGGAGACAGAGTCTTGGAAAATGACTGAGGGGTGAAGCTCAAGCGACGAGCCTCTTGGCGGGCTGCGGTGAGCGTAAGGCCGTGTCCCGCTTTGAGGACAGCAACCTCAGACTCGAACTGATGAACGGGGCAAATTTTAGAGTCGGCCGAATGAGACCCGCGGCAATTAAGGCAGAACTGGGACGTTGACTGACATTCTTCAACGGCATGTCCGGACTGCGCACAGCGCGGGCAGAGTGGGCTCTTAGCGGCTGTACGGCAGAACTTCGCCGGGTGGCCGAAACGCCAGCAGCTGCGACACTGGAATGGACATGGAAGAGACGCAGTCATGGGGAGGCGAGTACCACCGACAATAACATGGGCAGGAAGGGATAGTCCATCAAAAGAGATCTTGGCAATGTTTGCGGGATTGCGGCGAAGGTCGCGAGGAGGGATAGTGTAGCATACCACACTAACCACCTTGTGGTCTTGAGCAACAACGATGTCCTTGACGAGGTCGGCGCAATCCGCGAATGGACGACCCCCGAGACGGATGGAAGCGGGGATCAGGACAGTCCCTGTACAGGAGTTGAGTCGTTGATCTTTTTGAGCCGGGATGGGGGTGCCAGAATAATCGACGAACGAGGACATAGCAGTAGCCTGAAGTTCGTTTTGGACGGTAACAAGACGGGAGGCATCATGGCGGGAGTGGAAGGTGACGTCCTTTCCCACCTGTTGAAGGAGACGCAGGTAGAAGAGGAGGTCATCACCGGCTAGAGGCGCAGATGCAGGGATGGAGAAAAACTTAGTAAAGGAAGGAGGCGCAAAGAGAGAGGACAGAGGGAGGACCGAGGAGCGAGGATGAGAAGAGGACGAAACTGGAGAAGAGGAGGAAAGAGAACGAGGTAGGGAGGGCAGAAAAGGGTCGAAGGTGACAGTACTAGAGGGAGAAGAGGAAGAAGAGGAAGACGCAGAAAGAACTACAGGAGAGGAGATGAAAGCCTGGGTAGTGGAGGGAGGAGAAAGACGTGACGAAGACGGAAGGATAGGAGAAGGATTCGGAACGGTAATGGACGAGAGGGACGAGCGATGGTCGAGGATTGATACAATACATACTATGCTAAACGGTCTGTATTTGCTAACATATAATTGGTTTCCCTTCTTGAATAAAGGGGTTACAATTGCTTCCTTAAGTTCATCAGGTACTGTGTTGGTGTTTATTGACAAGTTGATGATATGAGTTAGGGGACCTGTGATACTAATAGCTCCATCCCGTAGAAATTTGGTTGGAATGTTATCTGGTCCTGTACTTTTTTGTGTACATCTAGAATACAGAGCTCCTCAAATGTGTATTTTGGTGTAACATTTTGCAATCTAAAGGTGTTCGGGAGGATTCCTTTGCCCCTGTAGAAGTTTTGAAAGGTGGCAATGGTTGTGATGTATTTATTGAGTGGTTGCAGTAGGTTCTGTGGAAGTTTGATTTTGGGGGGTTGTTCTGATATTAATCTGCCTTATTGTCTAAATAATTCAATTTCGCTGATTTTATTTATCTATTTAGTTTATTCCTAACCCTGTTCAACTCCTGTTTCAGACCTGCATCTTGTCTTTGTTTTATTAGCCTTTTTAGTAATTTATCTCTACGTTCTAGGTGTAGTATTTCATTGGTGATCCATGGGACTGACCTTGCTATAATTCTTATGCTATTTGAAGGACCTATTTCGTCTAAGATGCTGATGGTTCTAAAGCCAATCCATGTGTCATTCTCGTTTGAACTTCCAAATTCTGGAGGCCAATCTGTCGGCCTATTCCACAAAATGTCCAAAAAAAAATATTTGCTGTAGTTTCTGAGTGACCTTGTTTTAATGACCTTGTGTTTATCTAGGGTAAATGTTGGCATTTTGGTGTGCAATAGGTGACGAAGTGCTCACTTATTCCCGTCTGCATAACCCCTGATTGTGATACTTTGTCCTCTCTGTTACAATTTACATGGTCTAGAATCGTAGCAGTGTTATCTGTAACACGTGTGGGGGTCTTCATGATCTGTTAGTGATTGTGAATTGTCATTGTGTGTCTATAATCTCGTACCAGCCTATTATTTCGATGTTTGTAATACAACCTAGAATACCCTAGGATAATTTATTCATTCCAGGGGTCTAATGATGACAGAGTTTGTTCAAATTTGTTGAAGAATTGTGTGTCGTCTGGTGGTCTATAGCTCACTCCGATTATGATAGGTTCTGTCCTAGGCCGGTTTAAGTCAATCCAAAGAGCTTCATGGTTGTCTATGTGAAGGTCGCTCTTAACTTTTTTTTTTTTTTTTTTTTTTCTATGTGATTGAGGGAGGCAAAAGGCATAACTGCCTATAGCGAGTGCCTCCCCCATAGTTGAAAGAGTGACAGGGCCAAAATCAAGGGACGTTTGAGCCAAAATGCCTGGACACACGGAGTTTGAAGCAATTTAAGTCATAGGAAGAGGGAAAGACTGATTCTGGGAGAGAGTTCCAGAGCTCAGATGTTGAGTAGAAGAAAGTTTGAGAGTAACGTTTCACTCTTGGGTTGGAGAGTTGCACAGAGTAGGGGTGGGATTGAGTTGCAAGACGGGTACCACGTGCCCTACGTAAAGGAGGTGGTATGCACTGGGATAGCTCTGAGGAACACTGATTATTATAGTAGCGATAGAATAGCGAGAGAGATGCAACATTGCGGCGGAGAGAGAGAGATTGCAGAGAGTTGGTGAGTGGACGGGAGTTAATGATACGAAAGGCCTTCCTTTCAACTTTGTCTAGGAGAGCGGTGTGAGAGGAACCTCCCCACACATGTGAACAATACTCAATACAAGGGCGCACTATGCCCCTGTACAGAGCAAGAAGCTGTGCAGGGGAAAAGAACCCCCTAAGGCGATTGAGCACACCCAGCTTCTGGGAGGCTGCCTTAGCAAGACTGGTAATATGGTCCTTCCAAATGAGAGCAGAAGAAAAAGAGACACCAAGAATATTGAGAGAAGATGAAGGGTTGATTTTTGTATTGTTGAAGAATAAGGGATAGTCCGCTGGGAGATCCTGACGGGTAGATAGATGGAGAAATTGGGTTTTGGAAGCATTAAAGTTAACAAGGTTTTCTCTGCCCCAATTGGAAATAGTATTTAGATCAGAATTTAAGAGTTCTATGGCTTCATTACGTTTGTCGTTGAGGGATTGCTGGCTGGGGCGTTCTGAAAAACTAATGGAGTAGTGTAAGGTTGAGTCGTCTGCGTATGAATGGATGGGAATTAAGGTACAGTTAAGGAGATCATTTATAAAAATTAGAAAGAGAATAGGAGATAGGACAGAGCCCTGAGGAACACCGGAGTTTATAGGGTGAGGAAGTGAACAATGGCCGTCCACAACCGCAGCTATGGAACGGCCGGAAAGGAAATTAGAGACAAAGGCACAGATGGAGGGATAGAAACCGAAGGAGGGTAGTTTAGAAATTAAAGATTTATGCCAGACTCTATCGAAGGCTTTCGATATGTCTAGTGCAATAGAAAAAGTCTCACCGAAGTCCCGAAAGGAGGATGACCAAGAGTTAGTAAGATATGAAAGAAGATCACCAGTAGAGCGACCCTTAAGGAAGCCATACTGGCGATCTGAGAGCAGATTATGAGAAGAGAAATGCTTAAGAAATTTGGAAGCAAGAATAGTTTCAAAAACTTTAGAAAGACAAGAGATAAGAGCAATTGGACGATAGTTGGAGGGTTGAGAGCGGTCACCCTTCTTTGGGACAGGTTGAATGTGAGCAAACTTCCAGCATGAAGGGAAGACGTTAGAGGATAGACAGAGACGAAAGAGTTTGCCTAGGCAGGGAGTCAGCACGGAAGCACAGTTTTTGAGAACAACAGGAGGAACACCGTCCGGACCGTACGCCTTATTAGTGTTAAGCCCAGAGAGGGTAGAAAGTACATCTTTAGAAGAGATTAGGATATTAGGCATAAGTAAGAGAGAGGAGGGCGGAGAGGGAGGAATAGCACCGGAATCATCCAAGGTGGAGTTTCTAGCAAAAGTTTGAGCGAAGAGTTTAGCTTTGTCAGAGGAAGAAGTGATGGTTGTGCCATCAGAGTGGGAAAGGGGAGGGAAAGACGAGGAAGAGAAATTGTTGGAGAGGTTTTTGGCTAGATGCCAGAAAGCTTGGGAAGAGCTAGAGTTGGATAGTTCAGTGCATTTATTATTGATGAAAGAGTGTTTGGCAAGTCGAAGAACAGATTTGGCTTGATTCCGGGCAGAAACATATGAAGAATGAGAGTCTTGAGTTTTAAGGCGTCGGTACCGTATGTGTGAGTTTGTTTTTTACTTACATACATATTCCTTCCCCTTGTCTATTACGATAATTTCGAACCACACTGAAACCTTGAATGGATAGTTCACCATCGTTTATACTCCAGTCCAGATAGGTTTCTGTAATCGCAATTATTGCAGCATTGGTCTTATCAGTTAACAAGTTTATTTCCGACAGTTTATGATACATTGATGTGGCGTTGATGTGGATAAATTGGAGCTCTATTTTAGTGAAAACTTTATGTTCATCTTGGACTGTGTCCTTGTTGGATTCTGTGTTGTCATTTGTCGTATAATTTGTTTAATTTACATTAACATTCGGTAATAAAAGCAATGCTCATTTATTGCATAAACATTCACGTTCTTCACTGTTGGTCTTCTTAGAAACACACTTCATGTGAGCTACAGTTTTATACTTAACACAGTTTAGGATCCTATGTCGCTGTGTTATGATGATTCACATATGTCACACATATTTATAAGATTTTGTATAGCTGATGTCTCACATTTAACGCATTCCACTTCGTTTCTACTATTAACGTAAGTACATTGGTTGTGTACGGTTTCATTATAACTATTGCATTGTGAAAGTGTACTCCTATTGTTGAATACAATATCACAGACTATACATATTTTTATCCTACTGTTTATCGTACGTCTGGAGGTGTGGTTTGGCCGATTAGCTGGGCGGCGACGGTGTGTGAGTGAAGGAGGCGTAGGAGACATGAGACAGGATAGGACGTATGGATTTTTCTCTCCGTGGTGAACAGCAAGTTAGTGAGGGAAGGGGTGATGATGGAATTGTGATACAAACATCAGGGTGAGTGTGAAATTACGGTGATTTGATATTGGGTGAAACTCTGGAGTTCTATCTAACCAAAATCAAACAACAAGTGAAAGAAGAGACGGAAATTTGAAGAGCGCTGTGCCGGGCAGTGGCAGTGAGGGAGGCCTACAGGAAGGGAAAGCCGGTGCCTGGCATACCTCCCTCCCTCCTCTCCCCCTTGACTGTCACCAGTCAACACCACTCACCGTCGGGTACCCCCCCACCGTCCCTTCCCCACCCACACCCCTTCTGTCATCACGCCAGCGCATGGAGATACATGTCATGTAAAAGTGAACCGGAATACTTTGCACTACGCTGATGCAGAAAAGACGACCACATCAAGGGGAAATATGCAGGAGAAAAACAGCGATATACAGTAGAGGAGAAAAGGCGGAGTGAGGGAGTAGCGGAAGGGGCCATAAACCGCGCTGACCACAACACCAACACCCCCCCCCCCCTTTTTTCCCGTCACCACCACCTCTCCTAACCTCGCTAAATATAGTACGATACCAGACAGTGTAAAGGCAAAAATAAGTGTATTTAGGTATTGTTCCTATCTAAATCCGTGGGGGGGATTTATATTGAAAACAAAATGTCAGTGGTAGTTTGGGATGCAATGCTTCACTAGAGGTTTGACCCATTAAGTCAGTGTATGGGCCATGTGCAACTTGGGCCCGCCTTGCTGACAGTATGGTCGATAAAGACATTGAAGTTTCTTGAGAAAGAATACAGGGCGATAATCGTTCACGAGAGGGCGTGGCAGCAGCTCAAAAATAAATGTGTGTTTGTGTAAGAGTGTAGTAGCTATATAGAGAGAGGGAAATACAGTGACCACAAGTATTCAACCCTCCCCCCCCCCCCATCCTTACCCACACATTCCCTTCCTTCCCCTCTCCCCCTCCCCTCCCCTCCCCTCCCCTTCCATCTTCCTTCCACTTTCCTCTCTCTCCAACCCCCCAACCCCCACATCCCCCCATGTAAACCTCCCCTCCTATAAACCTCCCATATAAACCTCACCTCCTATATAGTCCCTCATGCTACTATTACATGAGTTACATGATGTAATATTGTGTACATATTTTTGTCCTGAAACTAACTAAAATCATAAGAGGCTGGTTTCCATTTAAAGTTAGGCATATTTAGAATGTAAAGCGGGTCAAATTGCCAAGGTTTCTTTAGTTTTGTATAGAGTCATTTAGCTTTGAGGAAACAGGCCGATTATATTAGGTAAGGTTCTATATGATTTATGGCCGAGTCAGGAATTCAGACTGGAAGTGGTATATTTCATGTGAGAGTTATCTCTAACGAACTAGTAACTAAGTATACTATTTAAAATAAGGTATAATTTGCTGATATATTGTGTGCATACTGATAACCAGGACCTTTTTCTCAAACTAATGGTAGATTTCTAACAACATCCTTCTTTAATCCTTAGCACTATTTTGACACATGTCTTTTTAATAATTTTACTCTCTTAATTAGTGTATTTCCTTTCTCACTACAATAATAGTTTTGTATTATATTTTAAATTTATTTTGTGTTTAATGTTTTTCTTTTTCTTTTCGCGTTTACTCTTTGTGCTTATTTTTAAACACTACTTTTATTTTATTTTATTTTTATTTTTTATTTTGCAGTCACTGTCTTGTAATATAGCCTGATCTTCTGTAACTTTGCATTATACTATGTGAGTTAAATAACTTCTCTTACTCTTTCTATTTATAACGCTACTCATAGGATGTTTACATTTTCACCTTTATCGGGCAGAGGCTCGTCCCTTAGGAAGTAATGATAGATAAACTCAGTATTAGGGAATAGGTAGATAATTAACCCGTTGAGCCCCGGCTAGTTATAATATTTTGTTCACCCCAGTCCCAAGCCATTTTCACTTATTTTTTGTTTTGTTTGCTAAAATGGAAGACAAGGATGAGAAATGAAAAAAAAAAAAAAATCACCTCGGATATTTTTTTTTTGGGGGGGGGGGGGAGCCTCCAAAACATTTGTTGAGCCAAAATGGAAGAGAATGGTGAGAAATGAAGAAAACAATTAAACAAAAATGACCTCGACCTCGGTCATTTGGGGGGCGGGGGGGGGGGGGGGGGGGGGGGGGGTCGAAAGTTCGTCTCCCCTGCATGACCACCCGCCCGGGAGCACTAGGGTGAAAACTGAGTATGGCATTGTATGGCATACATCCTAAGGAGTGTCTCACATAAATCTCAAGCCTCTAGCTCCCATACGACCGGAGTAATGAAGGTTCAAATTGGCGGTGAACTAAGGGTGTAAAGTATCCCCACTAAGCCCACCACCACCGGCCGCGCGGCTGTCTTGGCCCGCTCACACCTACCGGCCCAGCTCCCACACACACTACGGTACCTCCCCCTCCTATTCTCCCGCCATTTCCTACCTTACGAGCCACGTAAATGATTTTAATATGCCGGACGCACATGTTGCGTCGCTGGGAGTTGGTGATAACAAACTGCCAACGCATCACGTGCGACGCTGGGTCTCAATGGGTTAAGATAATAAGACAAGATGACATTAACTCGGTACCAGTCGAGGAATAATCCTGATGAAAGACAAAACACAGTGAGAGATGCAGTACAAATGAACCGTGAAACAGACAATGTAGTTATGGGGAGTACAAGCAAACCCTGTTAGAGAAAATGCAGAAAATAACGATTAACAACTGCAGCCTGCAGAAGAAAATGCAGGAATCAATAATTCGCAAGATAACAGAGGTGTGGAAAAAAATAATGAAAATGGTGTAAACGAAGATAATGAGAGGGAGATTATCGAAAATCGTAAACAGAACGAACAACCTCGTAACGTAAACATGAATGGTGGAGAATGGATGGGACATTCTGGTAACAGACTCACAACATTAGTGAATGAAATTTATACAGAAGTGATACAATGGCAACATAATAAGTTTGAACTACCGATTTGTGAAGCCGCAAAAGACATGCTGGGGGAACTCAGACGAATGACCCTATGTTATGTTAAGGATGCCCTTTTGGCGCACGTTGCAATCAAGATAGCTTCTTTCATTCCACAGTTGTTCCTTCAAAGAAAAAGACCAATGAGAACATTAAAGCACTGAAACAGAGAATGGAGTGGTGGAAACATGGGGAGTTAGACAAAATTCTTAGCCAAGTACGAGCAATCCAACAAAGACTGAAAAAAACAAAACAAAGAAAGAGGAAGCCAGATGATATGGCACGATCAGCGGGAAATAGCATGAGGATTGGTAAAGTGGCACAGCCAGTCAGAATGGTCACTGGGGAAGCCTCAAGTGGGGTGCACGAAGTGAATCGCCGCATCTTGAACCAGCTAAAGGAGAAACACCCAGAAGCAAAACCAGCAAGTGATGAGGCCAAACTAGACGAGGAATATGTTCCTCCAGACCCGGTGATATATGAGAATATAACTGGAGACCTCATATGGAGAAAGGCGCCGAAAACACAGGGAGGAGCAGGTCCATCAGGTGTAGATGCTAAGACTTGGAGGATCTTTCTAAGTCAAAACAAGTTTGGTTCAGCCGCGGGTGACCTTTGTGAAGCAATAGCAATGCTTGCAAAGAAACTTGCATCATCACCATGCGTGAACATAGAAGCTCTGACAGCATGTCGCCTGATACCTTTAAATAAGAATCCAGGAGTTAGACCAGTAGGCGTTGGGGAAGTTCTTAGAAGGATTATAGGAAAAGCAATCATGTACGTATTTGGAAAAGATATACAAAGAGCAGTGGGCAACTTACAAGCATGTGCAGGACAGTAAGCCGGAGGAGAAGCAGCCGTACATGCAATGGGGAAGGTATATGATGAGGAAGATTGTGAAGCAGTATTGCTAGTGGATGCATCAAATGCCTTTAACACCATTAATAGGGAGGCAGCTATTCACAACATGAAGATACAATGCCCGAGCATCGCAAAGAAAGTACATAGAAAACACTTATAAGGAGCCAGCTAACCTGTATATAGTTGGAAGCACAAAGAAGGAAGAAATGAAAATTCTCAAATCAAATGAAGGAACAACGCAAGGAGATCCAGTGGCAATGGCAATGTACGCACTGGCACTATCTATTCTGCAGCAGAAAATAAAACATGAGGCAACCCAAGTAAAACAAGTGGCATATGCAGATGACCTCACAGGTGCAGGAAGAATAAGGGATCTCAAAGAATGGTGGCAGAGAGTACAATCGGTTGGTGAAGTCATTGGGTACCATCCTAATGCTAGTAAATCTGTACTAATAGTGAAAGAAAAAAAGTATGAAGAAGCGGTGCGGACTGTTGATGGGACAGGAGTGAAGATTACAAAGGAGGGTCAACGCCATTTGGGAGCAGTAATAGGCACAGAGGAATGCAAAAGAGTCTATGTGCGAAAAAAGGTAGCGGAGTGGGTAAAGGAAGTGAAAACCCTGGCAGACATTGCGAAATCTGAACCACATGCTGCTGTGACGCACCCAGTGCGTGGCAACGTAACCTGATTGTACTCCTTGGTACTCCACTGTACCACCACGGTACCACGCTGTACCATGCTGGCTGCTTATATTGAGTGTGACAACGTATAACTATGTTCTTTGTATCTCTGCAAAGGTCTCGTCATTTGCTAACCAGTGGTGGGTTTTGTTTTAAGCCATGTCGAGACCTTCCATTTAATATGTAGTATCGATAGAGAAGTTGATAGATAAGACAGTGGGAATTCAGAGAGAGAGAGTGAGTTAGACTTCAGAGCGAGAGGGTAGCGGTGCGCCACGCTGCCGGGGGGGTGGTTGCCAGACGTATGGACCGGTTGGCAGCCCTGCGCTTATAGCTAGGTGCGACAGGGTTGGTAGTACATTGCCGCCTGCATATGCTGCCTGGCTGCCCATGTTGTCGTACTGCACATTGCATGGAGGCTTGCTGTGTGTTCCATGATCAGGTTGCCTAGAACCTTTGAGATTCTAACATCCCTTGCCCTCTCTCCCAATTTCTCACGGTTGCACTCTTTCTCTCTGACGACATTACTCTCATTTCATTCTTCTCTCTATTTAAATGCATACCCTTCCCTTGAGGTCCTAAAGAAGTTTCAGCACTCACCTCTCGTATTACTCTTAGGACAAGCATATATTTACATGTATTAGATTTAAGGGGTTAATGTGAACAGCGATCTTCTTGATGAGGATAGTTGGTGAACGTTCTACATGTTCACGAGTTATATGCCCAGCTCATCATCCAATTTGTGACTAGACTAGTGCCATGTGTAAGAGCCCGACCATGCCCAGGAGTTGTCTGTAGAGGGGCGAGGACTTAGCCTTGATTTGCCTACCGAGCCAGGAGCGAGTGTAGTACCAGAGACTACAGCTCGCTCGTAGTGCCGGTATAGTAGAGTAACGTAATTTATCTGTCCTTGTGTTCTCTACAGTCTTTTCCTGGGTTCTCGCTTTCGGTGCTGGGACTCGTTGTTCCTGTGACTTGGCCTGCTAGCTAGAACACATGGGGATGATGAGTGGGTGATATCTTTATTTTACTATGCATTGCAGCTCTCTTTAAGTTTATGTATGTAACACTTTACAATACACATTACTCACACACTAGACAACACTATTAATACTTTCATGTATCAATTAACTGCACTGTCGTTTTGCTGCTGTGTCCGGAGTTCTATTGTGTAGGGCGCATACGGACTCAGAGGGGAGACAGAGTGAGAGAAGCGAAGTAGCCTATGCGGTAGTAGGCTACCGGCGCAGTACTGTTGCCTGCAACCTTTTAGTTATTCCAAGTATAGATTCATTCGTATAATAAGTGACTACTATTTATGTTCCTTCCATGTGTATTATTAGGTATCTACTGGATCATGAACATCTTGTATGCTACATGCTAGTGCATGTTAGTAGGGGACAGTTATTCTAGTGCACGCGCTTTCAAGTAGGCGTGTACATTTGTCATTTAGCATTTCACTGTCATACCTTTAGCCTGCTTCTATTCTACATTATTAGAGGCTTAATATTAACGTAGTTTCTTGAGTATTGCATTTCTTTAGTCATAACGTAACCTATAAATGTCTGAGGGAGTTTAGCCTCATAGCCTACCCCTGTTGTACACTTTCGCCGAGTTAAGGTACCTCGTTACCATAGACGATAACTCTGTAGGGCGTTGGTGCTTTTGTTGTCTGGAGCATATAGTATTTGGGACTGGAATCGAGCGTGTCGTTGTCACATAAGCCATTTCTGTCCTACGATCAAGAATCCCGAATATGTATTGCCGATCCAGCCGTAACAAAATGGCGACCTTGCACAAGATTCAGTAGTATCCTATCACATGTTTTTTGGAGAACTATTCTATGCTACCTAGTAGAGCTGGCTAGAATTTTCTTGCATATTGGAGGAATTTTTATTGTGTCATTATTGTATTGGTGGACTTGCAGATTGTTTCGTTGGGGGTGTCTAGAGTAGAGTCATTCAAGCATCTTTAACATTTTGTGAGTCGAGACTGCAATTAGTAATAAGCACTTCTTTTTTTTTATGAACAGCAATTGTATAACCAGCACTATGTCTAATGACTCATCATTTACGGGGGAGGATAACACGGTACAGCCTAGTAACCAGCAAGTACAACAGATGTTTGGGGAGGGGAGTGTTATAAGTGGAGAGAGGGATGCCCGGGCATTTTTGCAGACACCTTTGACCGAACAGCGCCTGCAGGCTATTGATTGTTACGGTCTTCGCTGTTTAGCCACGGTTTTGGGGCGGGACTGTCCTGACAGTTGGCCCAAGAAGAATTTGGTGGCATGTTTGTTGGGTGATGGCGATGGGGCGGTGGGTGGAGTGGGGTCTTGGGGGGTTCCCTCCAAGCCTCCATTCCACTCTACCCCTGAGCTGGGCCCTCAGCCAGCGAGTCTTAGCACGATGCAGCAGGAGGGTTCTCAAGGGCAAGCTGGCTTACCCGTAAACACGTCTCGGTGTGGATCCCCCATTTTGTGCTCTCCCCCCCCAGGCCTGTCTCCTGAGATGTTATTTCAGCTAGAACTAGCTAAGTTTAAGCTGCAGGAGACTCAGATACAACAGGCTAGTATAGAATGCATAGAGGTTGCTAGAATCCAAGCCAATCAGGATGCAACCAGGTACCAGGCTGAAATGGATGTCGAGAAGTCTAGAGTAGAGACCACGGGGCGTCATCTCGGTGGTGGGCACCGGGTTACAGACTCACTTTCGCATTTAATTAAGTTAGTACCCGCATTTGATGAGACAGCAGTGACTGAGTTTTTTGCTCGTTTCGAAAAGAAGTGTCGTGAGTATGACTGGCCGGAGGTTAAATGGGCAGCATTAGTTTCATCACGTCTAGTGGGTAAGGGGTTGAAAGCCTACGATGCACTGTCACTGGACGAGAGTGTAGTGTATGGACTGGTGAAGGAGGCTGTGCTCCGGGCCTACGAACTGCAACCCGAAACTTATAGATTGAAGTTCCGTGGCGTGAATAAGAAGAGCGACGTCAGTTTTATGGAGCACGCACGGGACTTAACAGATGCAGGTAATAACTGGTTTCGGTCCGAGCACGCAGAGTCGGCTGAGGAAATTAAGCAACTTTTCTATCTGGAACAGTTTTACAAATGTACTGGAACCGATCTAACGCTGAACATTAAGGAAAAATGTCCCAAGACAGTAGAGGAGGCTGCCAAGATGGCAGACTTCAGATTATCATTGATTCGTGGTTGCGGTGCCGCTCAGAGGGCTGAGTCAGGGCAGAAGGGGCGCTATACCCCACCCACCAGAGTTTTCGATAATAACCAATCCTATGACACACATAACCACACTAAATGCATTGCACCTAATAACACCTACAAACACAAGCCTCTCCCGTTTACTAAAGGTCAGGCCCCTTCTTCGCCCGCACAAGGGAAGAAGCCCATTGGGGATGTGAAATGTTACAAATGTCAGAAGCTAGGCCATTATTCACGTGAGTGCCCTAGTAACACTCCCGCTAAGCCGGTGTCATTGGTTCACAGTATCGGTGTGTCTCTGAAGGCTGCAGCAACTGCCCGGGGTAGGTTGTCAGCAGCTGAGGCACACGCGGTAAAGAAGCGTACGGAAGGCTCGACACCTGTCCGGGACACTTTCTGTGACCATCGGGGACACGGGTTTGTGAGCTGGGGGAGTGAACTACGGAGGGTTGACTTGCTGAGGGATACGGGGGCTTCGCAAACTTTGTTGAGGAACTTCACAGGGAAACCGATAAATGCGGCCAGAGTTGTTGTGGTGCAGGGTATAAATGCTACGAGGTCATACCCACTTGTGAGGTTGGAGTTGAGAGTGGGAGAGGTGTGCAGGGAGCTGGATGTAGGGATCGTTGAGTGTTTGCCAGTTGAGGGCGTCGACCTTCTTCTCGGCAACGACTTTGCGGTGCCCACTTCCGGGACTCCACCCTTAGTCGTTGCCGAGAGGGCGGCCGACGTGGATGGTGAGAATCGGGAATGGGTTGGGAGGTGCCAACAGGATGAGATGGCCTGTGTGGTAACCCGATCTCGCTCTGCGGCTCCTGCACAGCCTAGCACTCAACCTCGGGGACAGTGGAGGAAGGATCAGGAGAAGGTTGCTAAGGGCAGGAAAAGGGACATTGATTCTGCTGCACTTCTCGGTGATTCGGTACTTGGACCTATAATAAACACAGGAGTTGACTCTGGCCCAGATATGGGGTGTAACAAGGCAGAGTTGGGTAAGACTTCGCGTGAGGCAAGAGCTGTAGCGAGAGCCACTAAGGCAGTAGAGCCTACTAGCCGGGGTAATGTCTTATTACAAAACCATCTTGATGCATTGACGCCCAGGGACATTAGTGAGCAGCAGCTGCAAGACGCTAGCCTAGCTCGTTATAGCAATGGTGCCATAGAGTTGGAGGAAGATGGGGATGCGAAGCCGGGAGATTTCTTTAGGCTCAACAGGATATTGTACCGCAGATTTCTAGACCCCAAATCGAAGTGGGAGGGCGGTGCGAGGGTAGTAGACCAGGTGGTTGTTCCAAATAAGTATAGAGAGTCCTTATTGTGTCTGGCGCATGATGTGCCGGTGGCGGGTCATTTGGGGGTAACAAAAACATTGGCGGCATTGGGCAGGTTTTTCTGGTGGCCTGGGGTCAAGGCTGATGTCTGTGCATGGGTGGCTGGGTGTGCGACCTGCCAGACAACGGGGAAGCCTAACCAGACCATCCCGAAGGCACCTTTGTTTCCCATACCTGTCACCGGGCCTCCGTTCAGCAAAGTTGTAGTAGATTTGGTTGGCCCTTTCCCGCCTACTAGTAGTGGCAATAAATTCCTGTTGACAATCATGGATGTGGCTACGAGATACCCGGACGCATACCCCATGAGAAACGGCTCGGCAAAGGCAGTTGTTAAAAACTTATTATTGTTCTGTTCCCGTTATGGATTTCCACGTGAGGTGCAGTCAGACCAGGGGAGCAATTTTACATCCAAATTGTTCAAGCAAACCCTTCAGTTGCACGGTATATGTTCTGTAGTGTCGTCAGCCTACCATCCCGAGAGTCAGGGAGTCTTGGAGCGGTGGCACTCGACCCTGAAGAGTATGCTACGCTGTTACTGTGCAGAACATGACACTGATTGGGATTTGGGTCTGCCGTATGTTCTGTTCGCTGCACGTGAAGTCCCAGGAGAGAGCCTGGGGTTCAGTCCAAATCAACTAGTCTTTGGCCATAATGTGAGAGGACCTTTAAGTATGGTGAAAGAGATCTGGGAGGGCGAAGAGAAGCCGGGGTCTGTACTTAAATATATCCTTGAGAGCCGGGAGAGACTTATAGGTTGCATGGCAGCGGCAGGTAATAACTTGGTTAATGCACAGGCGGTCATGAAGCACCAGTATGACGCCAAGGTGAAGCTTCGGGAGTTTTCGGTGGGTCAGGAGGTAATGTTGCTTTTACCTTTGCCTGGACACCCCCTTTCTGCCAAGTTTATTGGGCCGTATGTGGTGGCTAAGAAACTGTCCGACCTTGATTATCTCGTTGCAACACCTGACCGTAGAAAAAAACATCAGTTATGTCATGTTAACCTCATGAAAGAGTATGTGAGACGCCCCTCAGAGCCTCTCACTGTCCCTGTGCTGGCCTGCAGCGGCCAGGGTGGAGAAGGAGGTGGGGACAGTCATGCTGCTGAGGAGGATAGCTGGGACTGTGTCATTTCCGCGGAACAGTGGGCGGGGAATACTGAACAAGAGGCTAGGCAAGCTGTAAGTCACCTGCCTGAGCACCAGGGTGCTGCTGTCCTAGGCCTGTTCAGGTCATACCCCTCTGTTTTCGCCGAACACCCAGGTCTCACTACTCAGGTAACGCACGACGTGGACGTCGGTGATAATGTGCCCTTCAAGTCAGTGCCCTACCGTGTGCCCCCGGTAAAGTTGCCAGCTTTACGGGAGGAGTTAAAGTACATGGTTGAGAGAGGGATGATCACTGAAGGTTATGTGAAGTGGACATCACCCGTCACGTTGCAGCCAAAACCTGACGGCAAGGTGCGGTTCTGCATAGATTTTCGTAGGCTAAATGGCTTGACCACTACCAACCCTTACCCTTTGCCTCGAGTTGACGACAGCGTGGACAAGATAGGGAATGCAAAGTACCTTACTAAAATTGATCTTGTAAAAGGCTACTGGCAAGTACCCCTGTCGGACCGAGCTAAGCAAGTTTGTGGTTTTGTGGTAGATGGCAAGACCTACCAATGTAACGTAATGCCTTATGGGCTTAAGAACGCACCTGCCACGTTTCAGAACCTGATGAACGATATTTGTGACTAAATCCCTAACTGCACGGTCTACCTTGATGACGTGATAGTGTATGATGACAATTTTGAAAATCACCTAAGGCACTTAGAGACCCTGTTTGGGAAGTTGCACGATGCTGGGCTGGTGGTGAACCTGAGGAAGTGCGAGTTTGTAAAGGCTACTGTGCAGTATCTTGGCTTCGTGGTCGGGTTAGGCCGGGTGTGCCCCCCCCTGAGCAAGATACAGGCTATCAATATGTTTCCCAGGCCCACCACTAAGCGCCAGGTCATGCGGTTCCTAGGTATGATAGGCTATTATAGGCGCTTCATCCGGGGATACTCTACTGTCTTAGCACCGTTAACTGATCTACTGTCGAAGTCAGTGAAGTTCTGTTGGGCTGCGGAGTGTCAGAGGGCTTTCGACCTAGTCAAGCACCTGCTGTGTACACATCCGATTTTGAGAGCCCCAGACTTTTCCAGGAGTTTTCAGCTGGCGACTGATGCCAGCGGTGTGGGTGCCGGGGCAGTGTTACTGCAGA
Organism: Lithodes maja; assembly: GCA_037953745.1. Taxonomy (NCBI): domain Eukaryota; kingdom Metazoa; phylum Arthropoda; class Malacostraca; order Decapoda; family Lithodidae; genus Lithodes; species Lithodes maja. The sequence goes on along the minus strand of JBAKBP010010348.1, from coordinate 24,440 downwards.
CTGATTCCGAGGGCTTGGAACACCCAGTGAGCTTCTTTTCTCGCAAGTTTAATTCGGCACAAAGGAATTACTCGACTATAGAGAAGGAGCTTCTTGCTATCGTTTTGTCGCTCAAACATTTCGAAGTTTATGTTCCAGCCTACGGCCCGGTAGTGACGATTTATACGGACCATCATCCCTTGAAATTCCTAAATCAGTTTCACAATCGGAATATGCGGTTGACCAGGTGGTCCCTAATGCTCCAAGAGTATAATCTCAACATTCAGCATATTGCCGGGAGTGAGAACGTGATAGCAGATTGTCTATCAAGGGTTGATGATCCAGGATAGTCGTGCACGGTGTGTGGGTTGAGCAGGAGTAAAATTAGGCTATCATAACGCCGTCCAAAAAGATTATAAAACAATAAAATAAACGAGAATTTTTTTTTTTAGTTTTGTAAGTCTTTATTGTTGTAGCATGATGCATGCGATATTGTGTTTTATGTATAATTCACACTTCAGTTGTTGTGCACCTTTCGCAATTAGTGGCAGCTAAGGGTAGCAGGTCGGTTGGTTGCCTGTCAGATTTTGATAATGCTTCTAAGGTCGATTATCTAAAATCTTGGGGGGGCTGTGACGCACCCAGTGCGTGGCAACGCAACCTGATTGTACTCCTTGGTACTCCACTGTACCGCCACTGTGCGGTACCTCTGTACCGCTGTACCGTGCTGGCTGCCTATATTGAGTGTGACAACGTATAACTATGTTCTTTGTATCTCTGCAAAGGTCTCGTCATGTGCTAACCAGTGGTGGGTTTTGTTTTAAGCCATGTCGAGACCTTCCATGTAATATGTAGTATCAATAGAGAAGTTGATAGATAAGACAATGGGAGTTCAGAGAGAGAGAGTGAGTTAGTTTTCGGAGCGAGAGGGTAGCAATGCGCCACGCTGCCGGGGGGGTGGTTGCCAGACGTATGGACCGGTTGGCAGCCTTGCGCTTATAGCTAGGCGCGACAGGGTTGGTAGTCCATTGCCGCCTGCCTATGCTGCCTGGGCTGCCCATGTTGTCGTACTGCACATTGCCTGGAGGCTCGCTGTGTGTTCCATGATCAGGTTGCCTAGAACCTTTGAGATTCTAACATCCCTTGCCCTCTCTCCCAACTTCTCACGGTTGCACTCTTTCTCTCTGACGACATTACTCTCATTTCATTCTTCTCTCTATTTAAATGCATAACCTTCCCTTGAGGTCCTAAAGGAGTTTCAGCACTCACCTCTCGTATTACTCTTAGGACAAGCATATATTTACATGTATTAGATTTAAGGGGTTAATGTGAACAGCGATCTTCTTGATGAGGATAGTTGGTGAACGTTCTACATGTTCACGAGTTATATGCCCAGCTCATCATCCAATTTGTGACTAGACTAGTGCCATGTGTAAGAGCCCGACCATGCCCAGGAGTTGTCTGTAGAGGGGCGAGGACTTAGCCTTGATTTGCCTACCGAGCCAGGAGCGAGTGTAGTACCAGAGACTACAGCTCGCTCGTAGTGCCGGTATAGTAGAGTAACGTAATTTATCTGTCCTTGTGTTCTCTGCAGTCTTTTCCTGGGTTCTCGCTTTCGGTGCTGGGACTCGTTGTTCCTGTGACTTGGCCTGCTAGGTAGAACACATGGGGATGATGAGTGGGTTATATCTTTATTTAAACTCTCTTTAAGTTTATGTATGTAACACTTTACAATACACATTACTCACACACAAGACAACACTATTAATACTTTCATGTATCAATTAACTGCACTGTCGTTTTGCTGCTGTGTCCGGAGTTCTGTTGCGTAGGGCGCATACGGACTCAGAAGGGAGACAGAGTGAGAGATGCGAAGTAGCCTATGCGGTAGTAGGCTACCGGCGCAGTACTGTTGCCTGCAACCTTTTAGTTATTCCAAGTATAGATTCATTCTTATAATAAGTGACTACTATTTATGTTCCTTCCATGTGTATTATTAGGTATCTACTGGATCATGAACATCTTGTATGCTACATGCTAGTGCATGTTAGTAGGGGACAGTTATTCTAGTGCACGCGCTTTCAAGTAGGCGTGTACATTTGTCATTTAGCATTTCACTGTCATACCTTTAGCCTGCTTCTATTCTACATTATTAGAGGCTTAATATTAACGTAGTTTCTTGAGTATTGCATTTCTTTAGTAATAACGTAACCTATAAATGTCTGAGGGAGTTTAGCCTCATAGCCTACCCCTGTTGTACACTTTCGCCGAGTTAAGGTACCTCGTTACCATAGACGATAACTCTGTAGGGCGTTGGTGCTTTTGTTGTCTGGAGCATATAGTATTTGGGACTGGAATCGAGCGTGTCGTTGTCACATAAGCCATTTCTGTCCTACGATCAAGAATCCCGAATATGTATTGCCGATCCAGCCGTAACAGTATACAAAGTTGAAAAGTCGAAGCTATGTACTGAGGTAACTTTCCGCATGTTATTGAGTTTATCAATAACTTCTACTGAATTGTCAACACTCCAATAATAGTTAATGCCAGTTCTATTCTTCATTGTATCACAGTAACGTTTATGAGTACTTTTAATGTATTTTAAGCAAGGTACGACTTGTTTGACAAAGTTTTAGTGGTAGCAAATTGTTGCTCTGGCAATATAGCGATATTTATAAGGTCTTTTATGAAATTTGGGTAACATATATAATTTAGCAATGCATTTATTCTTATCAAAAAGTTTAATATCAAAGTTTATATTTGTATTAGTATGTTCATTAATTAAGTTATCAACAATTAAATTTTACTGCATTTCATTACCAGAATTACCGCAAATATGTTTATGAAATTTAATACCTTTAATGCCTAGTTCTTTTTTCATGTGTTCTAGATAACATTTCTTACATATGAAGCTATAATTATTACTGGCTTTATCTACTGTAGTGATTACAAAATGTTTTTCCAAATTTGTTAAATAAATGTTAAGCTTATTATAATTATGGTTTACAAAACCAGAAAGATTAAATTCATTTTTTAATTAATTTATTAATTTGATCAATAATGTTTACCATGCTTCTAGCTCCCTCGCATCGCATCTCTTATTTATTAACAATTTCTCTTTTAATCTATTAACTGAAAAAACAATATCTTTTAAAATTGTGTCAAATGTTACTTTATCATTCCCTATTCTATATTGATTTTTTTTTTGACATAGCTCCGCTAATTTGTCGTTTGCAAATTATTGTTTAACTATTTCTACATCATCTGTTAATATATGACCCATCGGTCTATAAATGAACTTTATTAATGCATTACGTCTGTTAGCTGGCATATCCACGACTCTTTTACATACGCATTTATTATTATTAAAAATATAATTTTCTGAAGGATTATATAAAACTTTATAATAATTACAAATAATAGACCCAACTGGTCGCTCATATGAATAAACTATTATTGGTTTGAAATCTGTATATCCATCCGTCAACTTGGATTTAACTTTCTTCGAATTTATTACACTGTTAACATTAATGTTGTCTAAGATTTTAGAGGAGTAATTCAAAGTGGATATAACTTTATCCTTAATTGGGTTATCTATGGATTTCTTAGAATTGGCTCTAATTCATCCGATAAAAGCAAAGACAGTATTTTTAAATTTATTGGTGAAATTATTTTTATTATTTAGAATATTTTCTATCAAAGGAGCAAAACTTTTCTTTTGTAGGCCTTTCAATGAATCTTGTAATTTTTTAATTCCGAAATTTATATACAATGAATACAAATTATTGACAATCAGGTAAATATCTGACCTGTTTTTCTGTTTATTTAATGAATTTAGTCTTCTAATACGATGTCTACATGTTCTTTTGTTTCATACGGGGAAGTTAAAGTAAGGGTTATTAAAATCATATTTTAAAAAGTCTTTATACAATATGTTGCCTACACCTTTAATTTGATTATTAAGTCCAAATGGATAGATAGTCATTAATTTTCCAATCCAATAATTTTCTCTATCTAAAAGATCTTTTTCTTCTTTAACAATTTCAACAATGTTTTATTTATAGTATAATGTGGTACAATCAGTGTTGAAATGCTTGCATAAAAGAATCTTGGAGTCAATGCCGTTCTTTACTCCAGCTCTATGTCCATAGGCTCTTTCTCTTAACTCCTTCTTCGTCTGTCTAACATATTGTATACCACATTTATCACATGTTATCAAATATATAACTCTCTTTACTTTACATGGAGAAGTTACATTATCTAAAACATTTAAGAACAAAAATGTTGTATTAGTAATGTAACTTTTAAAATGTGTATGATGTTTGAAATCAAATTCATTCACACAGAATTTACATTTACAGTTGTCAACTAAAGACAGTCCGGTATTATTCTTTATTATAGCTCATTTTAGTTTGTTTTTCGATTGAGATCGGGTGCAATGGTACTTTAACAATTGTCAATACCATAGTTCGTAGCCGGTCCGGGTTCGTCATCAATACAAGTAAAGTAAGGGACAGTACGTGGGGCACAGGTCATGTACTGATGTTTCCACCGGTACAGACCGGCCTCGCATTTGTACTGTCCCTGAACCTAATGAAATTATAATGTAAAACTTGCAAAATAAACAAAGTAAAACTGGGACAATACAAGATAAATGCAAAATAACTGATCAAATTTGCTATGTGGAAACAACGCTTAACCCATCAGACCCGAAAGGGCTCTGAGGCACCCATAACAAACACGGCCCGCGCAACCCGGACGGGCTCTGAGGCTCCCAGTGCTTGTGTACGTGCTTTCGAATGCCGCGCGTACATTTTTGGTATCGTGGGGGGTAGGTGGCGCCACCAGACGTGAACTACGCCACAGCAACAGTATCTACCTTGACGCCATCATGGATAGTACGCCAAATAGTGATTCCGCTGTGTCCGATACCGTGCTCCCTACGACGCCCGCCCAAGTTCGTCGCGCCTTACGCAGATGCCACCGCCTAAATGTGTTATCTCCCGGAGGTATTGAGAAGACATTGAGACTTTATGAGCGTGCTGATGCACAGTATAATGTTGATGATGAAGGCAGTGATAACTCGGTAAATTATAAGTCCAGTGATTATGGCGATGAGAGTGACAAAGACGATCAATTCGTGGGATTTGCGAGTGAACATGAGAGTGATGAAGGTGATGTAGCAGCTTTTGCGGAAGCTGTTTTACCTGAAGACAGTGAAGTGGGGAAAGCGATTGAGTGGGAGAGTTCTAGGTCACTCTCCAAGTTTCACTTGAGTGACACGACTCCAAGCCCTTCGCCAGCTAAATCGCCTTTGAAGCTACACTCCTATAAGAAGCAGATACTTGAAAAGGCGGCCGCGGCAGCTAGGGAAAAAGTCAAAAGACTTGGTGAGGATGAGGCTGTGAGTGAGGGTGAGCATGGTGACTCATCTCGCCCGCCATTGTCTCCCTTATCTACCCAAGCCACCCAAGATGACCCGGGCGCCCCGCATTCTTCCCCACCACCACCACCACTGCCAAGGGTTGAGGAGCCCCCACTTTCGGCCTATTTACCTCCTAGATCCCCCGACAGGAGACATACTGCTACCGAAAAGAGGAAAGGCAGGAAATATGTCAAAAAAGGACAGAAAAGTAGGCGGGCTTTGTTCGAGGCTCCCGCGGCATCCACCCCTGCCCGCCCCAGCCATACGCCCCCGCAACTTTCCCCACGGTCCTCCCCACCTCATCAGCCGTCAACATATGTTCCTGACGAAGTCTTTGAGCTCGCATCACCAATATCTGGGCCTAGTAACAGTGAAGCATTGCTTTCTGTCACTCGTCACAGGCCAAGGAGCCCAGGACCTCGGAGGGACATAGCCTCACCTGCCACTCCTTCCCCACCTCGCCCCCTCGCACGCCGCCCACGCATCACTCGCTCCCCGCCAGATTATGCGGGGGCCACTGACGATGAAGGGCAGCTCTTAGAAGACTCTGGCCATGATTATGTAGGTCCACCATCAGGGCAAGGTGACAACTCTGACGACGACTACATGGACGACCCTCAACCCATCCGCTTGGCCCGGGGGCGTCGTGCTGTGGCCCGCCCTTGTCGCCGCCCTCGCCGCCCTAGGGCGTGTGCGTCCTGAGTTGGCCGTGGGCGTGCTGGGCCAGCAGCTGGAGCTCCTCGTCAGCGTCGCCAAGCCCCATTTTACGTTTTCCAGTGGCAAGACGTAGTTGACGGGAAAGAGTACAACCCTGATGTGCCAGCTTTTGATGAGGTACAGGAGGGTTCAGGCATTATCCCCAATTTTCCCGCAGGCCCCAATGCTCCACCACATGAACTTTTTGAGGCCTTTTTTGATGAGGAGGTGGTAGGGTATGTTACCAAGGAGACAAATAAGCAGTACCAATTCCAGGTCCACTTTTTTGACAAGGTGACCAAGGGCCACATGAGGCAGTGGACGGACGTGACTCATCACAAGTTCATGGTGTTCCTGGCACTCACCATGCTAATGCCTCATGTCAAGAAGCATAGGTTGCCTGACTATTGGATAACCATTGATCTAATATCCACCCCTGCCTTCGGGAAATATATGTCTCGCGACCGGTACCTTGGTATCCTCGCAGCGCTCCATCTTGTCACCAACACCGACGTCCACCGCCCAGACAAGCTGTGGAAGATTAGGACGTTGTACGAGATGATGCGAGAACGCTTCGCCACCTACTTCAAGCCCTTCTGCAAGGTCGTCATTGACGAGTCTCTTGTGCTGTTCCGGGGAAAACTCAGCTTCCGGCAGTACATCCCCTCAAAAAGACATCGCTTTGGCATAAAAAAATTGTGCTGTGCGACTGCCGAACTGGCTATGTCCTGGACTTCCTGGTCTACAGCGGGTAGGAAGGGGACGTGCTTGTGGACCGTCTCATTGGCTTTGGCGGAGCAGTGGTGCAAGCCATGATGGACCGCTATTTCCACAAGAATCACGTCCTCTTCACGGTCAATTACTACACGTCCCCCACTCTCTCAAAGTACCTGCATGAGCGCAAGACGGGGACTGTAGGCACAGTACGAGGGAAAAGGAAGGGCATGCCACCTTTCCCTCCAAAGACCAAAAAAGGCGATGTGTTCAAGAAGAAGTCGGGGCCCATTCTGGCTATCCACTGGCACGACCAGCGGAAGGTCAACCTCCTGAGCACCATCCACAAGGGGGAAATGGTGAAGACTGGCAAGGTGGATCGCCGCACCCAGGCCAGGGTGACCAAGCCCGATGCTGTCCTGGACTACAACATCAACATGAGGCTGGTGGATAAGTCCGACATGCAGATAGGCTTCATTGACTGTCTGCATACCTCGTGCAGATGGTACAAAAAGTTCTTTCTGCACATGGTGGACATGTCCATTCTGAATGCTTACAACATCTACAAGCTTCGAAATGAGAACACACCCAGGAAGTTCAATAGCCTGCGGAGGTTCCAAAAGCAGGTGTTGAAGGAGCTCCTGGAGAAGTATGCTATGCCACAGAGGGCAGTGCCACATGCTGGGCCCGCCGCTACTGACCGCTTGCACTGTGCATATTACATGAATATGCACAGGCTCGTTTCCCTGCCTCAGACAGCAGCAGGAAGAAAGCAGCAGAAGCGGTGCCATGTCTGCTACAACACCAGGCTGAGGGAGAGGTCAGGTAAAAAGTTCACCATGGAGTGTGTGGAGTTCAGGGTGGCACTCTGTGCTGAAGGGTGCTTCTTTGATTACCACTCCAAGCAGGAGTTCTAATAATCATAGTGAAAGTGCCAAAGACAGTGACAATATGTACAGTATATAGGCAAAAAGTGGAAGTAAAACCATTTATTGTTATACAAAAGTCATGTATTATGAGAAAATGTATACAAATACAATTACACAATAATATGTAAAAGTGACACATATCTATATTATAAGTGACATTCATATGATTACAACCTATAGAAATATATAAATCAGTGAAAAAAGACACACTAAATTGTATATAAAATGTTTACAAAGCATATAACTAAGTGAAAGTGACACAAGACCTAATATTTGATGGCCAAAGTATAATTAACACCTGTGATAACGAATAATCAGTGCCTAATATAACAATAACCTACCTCAATTACTAATAAAGCATACGGCATCAAGTGAAAATTAGCATTATCAGTGACTGACACTCTCTAAAGCATATTTACCAAAGTGAAAGTGACACAAGACCTAATATTTGATGGCCAAAGTATAATAAACACATGTGATAACGAATAATCAGTGCCTAATATAACAATATCCTACTTCAATTACTAATAAAGCGTACAGTATCGAGTGAAAAGAGCATTTTCAGTGACAGTGACACTCTCTAAAGCATATATACCAAAGTTAAAGTGACACAAGACCTAATATTTGAGGGCCAAAGTATAATAAACACCTGTGATAACGAATAATCAGTGCCTAATATAACAATAACCTACCTCAATTACTAATGAAGCGTACGGTATCGAGTGAAAATGAGCATTATCAGTGACAGTGATACTCTCTAAAGCATATTTACCAAATTGAAAGTGACACAACACCTAATATTTGATGGCCAAAGTATAATAAACACCTGTGATAACGAATAATCAGTGCCTAATATAACAATAACCTACCTCAATTACTAATAAAGCATACGGTATCCAGTGAAAATGAGCAATATTAGTGACAGTGATACCCTAATACACATACTTTATATAATTGACCTCAAAATAACTATTAAAAATATCAAATAAACATCACATTCTCAATATCAAACACTAAAATCGTCTAAGGGAGATAAACACCCTGGCGCAACGAGTGGCTTGGTGCGTGGTAGCCGTGGCCGGGGCGACGCATCCGAACGCGGTAAGAATTTGCCGCCGAAAATCACTCGTCTTCCCGTGCTCACCATTATGCAACCACTGGGGCTAGAGACCTCTACTCAACGGCATTCTGCAGAGGAAGGTTTGTGGAACATTGTTCTTTTTTATTCATAACATTACATGCCATATTTATTGAATTACAGATGAGTTAACATAGCCCAAAGATCGTCAAAACACCCTGTACCACAGCACAGTCACGAGCTAGAGGGCCCGGGGCTGGAGGGTTAATAAAATAAAATTTTGAAATAAAAGAACACAATCCACCACATAGGGTGTACACAACTACATGAGCAAGTCAATTTGTTTCCCAAGTAAACTGATCGCACATATAACAATGCACCTCGTCTTGTTCAAGGAATTAGTCAATTTGGGAAGTCCGAAACGTTCTGGTAAATTTTACCAATTTCTGTATGAATGAAGAAACTACAATTTATATCAAAATTTATATTAAGCTAAATTTGCAATTTGACAAGATATCAACAACAGTACAAAACACATACATCACTCACTGACGATAGCGCTATCGGGTAGGTACCTGTAAGCATAGCATGCTTCAAGTGACCCCTAACAATTACTACCCTACTAATAACCTACATCTATTGTACAAATAAACTAAGGATATCGCAAAAACAAGCAATTGATCCTATCGACCATGAATTGATACAGTATAATAAATACAAATATTTGAAAATATGAAGAAGGCACAATAGATATAAACAAAAGAGTACTCTTTTAACAAGAACAATTAATTATAAAAATAATAATAACAATAGCATTTGTTTTTGAATATTAATACATACAGACAAACAGTAAGCAGAGGTTATAATAGAAACTTCAAGTTAATAATACTTGATTAAAATTATTGATATATTTCAAAATACAGTCACAATAATTGACCTTAAAAAGATTAAATGTATGCAACAATTTACTTGCAACAAAACCAAAATAAGAAATCCCGAATAAAGCTGTTTGTTTGAGAGCCATCAAAGCGTAAACACTGCCCCTGTTTGTGGGGTACTACTACCATTAAAACCAGTAGTTTTGTCTTACTTCCTGCAATTATTATCAATATTACAAAAGCATAAACGTATGGAGAAAAAATAGATAAGGTATATCCAAAATAACAAAGTCCAAATATAGCCTCTGTCTTACTTTTTATAATATTAAACACTACAATAATATGAAATTATATAGTTAAATTAGATAAAAGTAAGACAAATATATCATAATATAGTCCAAATGTATGCATTGCATCAGTAGAAAGATAAATAATTATACGGAAATTTATGAAAAGATAAAAACAAAAGTCAAATATATATATATATATATATATATATATATATATATATATATATATATATATACAGTATATATATATATATATATATATATATATATATATATATATATATATATATATTTATATACCGGTATATATAAATATATATATATCTATCTATCTATCTATATATATATATATATATACTGTATATATATATATATATATATATATATATATATATATATATGTATAAAATCCAGTTTTTGTCTATCAGAACAATTTATCTCTCTCTTTCTTTCTCTCTCTCTCTCTCTCACACACACACACACACACACTAGTTACTCATACAGCTGTTACATTGAGAAACACCACACCGTTAACACTGCCCATGTGAGTGGGGGAGGAGAATAATGTAATCTTCAGAAAATACTAGACTTTTTTCTTACTTGTTGACAATATTAAATGCTACAATAGCATGAAATTATAGGGTAAGCATAGGTAAAGGCAAAACTAGCACATTAATATCCAAGTATAGCTTTTTCTTACTTGTTTAAATATGTATATGTCAACGAAATTATGTAGTAAGAACAGATAATGTATTACCATACCAAATATAGCAAAATAAAATCCAATTTGTTTATAGTGTACTTAGAAGACAGACTAATGAGGAAGTAAGGAGGTGTGGTGTGGAGGTAGATGTGCTGGAAAGTGTGAAAAGGAACAACTTGAGATGGTTCGGCCATATGGAACGTATGGAAAGCGAGAGAATGACTAAGAGGGTGTACGAGAGCGAGGTGGAGGGGCAGAGAGGGAGAGGTAGACCGAAAGAGAGGTGGAAGGATGGAGTGAGGAAGTATATGAACGAAGGCAGAGCTGGTTGGGGGGAGGGGCGTCGACTGACTGGGGACAGAGGTGCATGGGGGCGGTTCGTTCGTGGCCACACCTTCGGGGATCACGGCGTCGGGCAATAGATAGATAGATAGAAGAAAACAATGATTTTACGATTTTGTTTTAAATTATTTAAGCACAACCACAATGTCCGAACTATATATACACACATGAATTCCAGTTCTCTCTCTCTCTCTCTCTCTCTCTCTCTCTCTCTCTCTCTCTCTCTCTCTCTCACACACCAGTTATCGTATCGTTCACACTGCCTCTGTTAGTGGGGGAGGTTAGGAGTGTAGGCTCGCCTAGAAGAAAATACAGGGATTTCATTTACTGGTTGCTATATCAATACAACAATAGAAAAACAGTATAAAGTTACAGTAAGCATATTAGTGAAAATATAAATAAATCAAAAGTAAAATCAGGAATCTTGCTATACATATATACATATTGCCAAAATCCCTGACGGGGTGGCCACGAACAAATCTCTTCCAGCCGCCCTGTCCTCCAACGACACTAGTAGTTAATGTAAAATAAATAAATAATGAAGACTAACTATATAAAACAATATGAATAATAAGCAAATGATGCAAATTAAAACAAAATAGTCGTAATAATAAAACTGTCCATATTGTTTGTTTTAGTTTCCCTCCTAGACTTCCCATCAAGCTTAAAAACAAAACGAAAACAACAACAAAAAAACAATACACAAACAATCTTCCGGATACACTTGCAAATGTTTTCGTTAAAAAATGTCCCGGCTAAGAGCCAGTTCCTTGTAAATGTCCCGGCTAAGGGCCAGTTCCTTGTAAATGTCCCGGCTAAGGGCCAGTTCCTTGTAAATGTCCCGGCTAAGGGCCAGTTCCTTGTAAATGTCCCGGCTAAGGGCCAGTTCCTTGTAAATGTCCCGGCTAAGAGCCAGTTCCTTGTAAATGTCCCGGCTAAGGGCCAGTTCCTTGTAAATGTCCCGGCTAAGGGCCAGTTCCTTGTAAATGTCCCGGCTAAGAGCCAGTTCCTTGTAAATGTCCCGGCTAAGGGCCAGTTCCTTGTAAATGTCCCGGCTAAGGGCCAGTTCCTTGTAAATGTCCCGGCTAAGGGCCAGTTCCTTGTAAATTACAGGTTCCCTATTGCTCTCCAGGAAATAATTTCCCTTTAATGGCACGAAAGGTCTAAATATTGACAGAAATAGAGCGAATGACCTTAACATCGCCTAATTAATGGTGCAAACGTCTTAGAATGTCAAAACTAATGGGGCTAAACAAGAGGGAGAAAGGGGTCTCTAGTATCAGTTTATTATTAGCTGTTTGGTAGTTAATAAACAAATAACCAAGATGGAACGGATACCAAGTGCAGCAGATTTGTCATTGTATCGGATTGTGTTTGTAAGTTTCTTCATTATAAGCCTATTAGTAACGTATAGTAAATGTCAGTAGGATTATTACGATGAGATACAAATGCCAAGTGCAATATGTTGTTCATTGTATCGTGTTCAGTTATTTTGATCATTATAACAGGACCAAATACTAGTAACTGTTTGAAGCTTTCATTGTTCTCAGTTTATTATTAGCCTAGGGTTGTTAGCAGGGAAATAACCAAGATTAATCAGATACCTGTTACGATAGATAATTGCATTGTATCATTTGTATATATTATTGATTAAATATAATCCAATGGACGTGACTGTTTGAAGGTTTCTTTGTTATCATTTCATCTTTAGCATAACCAAGATGAACCAGATGCCAAGTACAGTACTTTTATTTTAATTATATTACTTTTTTTGTTAATGACCATTATTATACGATCACGTACAATTGACTGCGTTTGAAGATTTATTATCAGGTCATTAATATAGAATGTTGAGCTGGAGGGTATATCGTCGGCGCTCCACAGAGACTCTTTGTAGTAGGTTAAAATGGATAATGAAGTCCCTTAGTGAAGCGTATAATGAGGCTCTTAACGTTGAGGCCTCGTGTAGATTAATATATAGGCCTGGGAAACTCACTATCTATAGGACCATATCTTATCAACCATGAATCACAAACTTTTTGGAGTGACGGTCCATTCAATAATATTAGTTTGTCCAGGGATCGCAACCAATAGCCTCTGTAACTTCAAAAAGGCTAGAACAAATGGGTTGTAAATGTCTACACTTATTCCCTGGATGACTCTTCCCAAATGGTGTGAGTAACAGCTTAATTGCTCCAGTGGTTTCATGAGTTATAGAGGTTAGAAGTCAGGATATCTGGCCTACTATAGTGAACAGAGTATAGTAACCTTTTCAGTAAAATATCGCCTTTATTCCTTACTGTAAGTTGTATGCTGGCAATCAGTTGACAATTTATTGCATTATTGGAAGGACCTGAATGATTTACGGTGTTAGTTGGGATACTATTTACCTGGTTTACCTTCCTAAGCTAAGTTAAACCTTTTAGTAAATATGCTAATGTGAACACTTTTCATGGGGCGCATACTGATGTTCTTCACACTGAAGGGCTCTTGTGAAGTCCATTCATTATAATTAAGCCAAAAATCATGACCACTAACCTCTATGACTCAAAGAAAACTAGAGTTAATGAGCTAACATGTTTACCATTTGGGAAGAGTCAACCAGAGAATAGGTGTGGACACTTACAGCCCATTTGTTCTATTACTTTTTGGGTTACAGAGGATAGAGGTCATGGTTTCTGGCCTACATATAATGAATGTGCTTACATATTCCTGGGAAACTCACTATTTTGTATAATATATCTTATCAACCAGGATCAGATGTGAGTTAAAGCCTCCCAAGTAGAGAAGTGGAAGTTGGTAGTTGAAGTGAAGTGGCGAAACATGAAGAGTCGGAGATGTAGACGATGGTTGGCTGTCCACCTTTGCTATTCTTCTGTCTAGATGTTTAGGGTATACTCTTGTCATATGGTGGAAGCGATATATGTAAGTTCAGGAAAGGAAACCGCTTCAGCTTAACCCTTTCGGGCACTGCAGGACGCGATTGCGTCTTTACAGGGATACTTGAAACCTTTATGACCATCAGGGGTGTTTAGAAACCTTGAGTTTAATTACTTCAACCTCTGCAGTTGTCTTTGAGCGAGTTGTAGGCAGATAACTAGTTTTGGAGAGGTACTTATGAGATTATGATAATTCTATTTATGAATACAAAACGGCAACCTCGGACCAGAGAGCGTTAACCACCCGTCTATGCTTGGCGACAAGTGGGTTTGTTCGTCGCTGGAAGCCGGGCTGGTAGATCGGCTGGCTAGGTCCTTTTTTCTTTTGTTGCGGGGTGCCAGGTGGGTAATATATTTGTTCATCGTCGGTGTCGTCGTTCGTAAAGAAGAGAGGCGATGTAGGTTGTTGGTCCATGGGAGTAGATGGTGGAGAAGTTGGAGTTTGTTCTTGTTCTGTTATTCTCTTGCTGCGTTGGCAAGATGTTGCGGCTGTTTCCACCTGGCTTCGTGGTAGGCAAAGTGGTCATGGCAAGAGAAGTTGGAGTTTGTGGGGGGATTGAAGGCTTCTCCTGTGGTGTTGTCTTCCTTTTGGGAGGCTTCTCTATAGGTGTCCTCTTTTGTGGTGGTGGTTGAGTGAGGAAATCTGGAGGGATGATGATGGTGGGCAGATTGTTGGCTTTTAAGAGAGCAGGCAGAAGTACAGCAAGTCGGCCTTTATCATCTCCATCAAGTGCTATGACTGTGTGTATGACGACTGTGATGGTGTCAGTCTTGAGGACAGACTTGAATCTGATGGTGGTGGATTGCTTCTGCCTTTCTTTGGAGTACAGGGGGCCCCTAACTGGTCTGCCTTGGGGTCCTGTTACTTCTGCAGCCTCCTTGTCCATCTTTCCCTCCATGATGGTGAATTCCACTGTCTCCCTTCACCTAGTGAGACTGTCGTACTCAAGTTGTTGGTCACAATATTCTTCCTATGTATGAAGAAGTCCCGTTTATCTTCGTCTCTGTCAATAAAGCCAAAATGTCTCTTTATGTTGAACCATTTGACCACGCCAGAAAAGGTGGTTGGTTGTTCCTGGGTGGTTATGGTGAGAGAGGGTAGAGTTGAGGTAGTGCTGCTGCCAGTTGAGGTGAAAGAATAAGAGGAAGTCACAATGCCTTTCTTTAATTAAGTTAACACTTTTAGCATGGTAACGTAATTTTCTTGTTATTCTGCTTAAAAATAATACTATCAAGATAAACCATTTGAAATAGAAAGGACCTTCGTACGCTACATACAATTGTCTAATGTTAGTAATAGCTTGGATCTTCTGATCACTGTCTGATAGAGGCCACCTGTCTATCACCTACCACACCTTCCCACTCTGAACCTGTTTTGGTGACTAAATGGCATTACGATAGGGCAGACTGGGAGGGTCTTCAAGGTTTCTTTATTGATATTCCCTGGACCTCTTTCTTTTCTAATGATGCACACTCCACCTTGAGCCACATACAAGATTTTGTAAAAATTGGAATGGAAACTTTTATTCCTCATCAAAAGTACAGTAAAAGATCTAATTCACCTAAATTGTTTGACCATAATTGTGCTAGAGTAACTGAACAAAAAACAATAGCCTACAATGCATACACAAGATCAAAAACACATTAAGCCATTAATTACCTTAGAAACATCAGAAATCATGCCAAAACTGTATTAAACCTAACTAAATCAAACTTTCTCCACAAGCAGGCAAATAAACTTCTAAATAATCCAAATGATAACAAAATATGTTGGTCTACTCGACTCTTAACTCATTCAAATCCAACTTCACTACTGCTTCATTCATTCCACCATTAAAATCTCCGACTGGCAATCTTGTAAGTGACCCACGAGGTAAAGCTAACCTTCTTGCGGATATTTTCTCCACCAACTCAACCTTAGATGAAATAAATCAAGATGTCCCTGTACTTAATTTTAATTCGCCTGAAATGTCCTCACTTAAGATCCACACCAGGCATGTCAAAACTATTTTGCAGAATCTCTCAGTAGATAAGGCTCCTGGTCCAGATGAAATTCCTCCAATAGTACTTAAGAATTGCACCTTGGTGCTCGCTCCTGTATTGGCAAAATGTTTCCGTCTATGTACTCATACCTCATGCTTCCCAGTACCCTGGAAAGAAGCAAACATCCATCCAGTTCCTAAAAAAGGTGCCTCTTCAGATCCATCAAACTACAGACCAATAGCTATAACTTCCACTCTTGGTAAAGTCTTTGAAATTATATTAAATAATCACATAATTAAGCATTTTGAGAATAATAAATTAATCAGTGATAGGCAACATGGTTTTAGACGATGTCGATCAACTGCAGACATTCTTTGCCTTCTTACGCATCAAATCAACCAAGCTACAGACCAACATGGTGAAACACATACAATAGCACTGGATATATCAAAGGCATTTGATAGAGTCTGGCATCAATCCTTATTGTCGAAGATGTCACACTACGGCATAACATCATTAGTTCCACTAATTTCTTCTTATCTTCATAACAGAAAAATACGTGTAATGGTAGATGGCCTTTATTCTCAATTTCACTCAATAAATGCTGGTGTTCCCCAGGGATCAGTTTTGGCACCAACTCTGTTCCTCATTCATATCAATGATCTCATATCTACCACTCATAATCCAATACATTCCTACGCAGATGACTCAACACTCCACAGTTCCTTCACATTTACCAATTCTTTCACCCAACCCGATCTTAATAAAAATAAACACTGCAATTTCTCTAAACCAGGACCTTTCTAGAATTAATGAATGGGGACAAAAGAATTTAGTTTCCTTTAATGCACAGAAAACCAAGTACATTCAATTTTCTAACCGACAGAATCTCACTGACTCCCATATATTTTTTAATGATGTAAATATTCCCACTTCCCCTAGTATTGATATTCTCGGTGTAAAATTAACTACTAACTTGAGCTGGACACATTATGTTAGAAGCATTGCTAAGAATGCCTCTAAAAAACTGGGACTCCTGTACAGAGTTCGAGAATTCTTCACTGACGAGCAGTTGGCCGTGATATATAAAAGTCATGTGCGTTCTCAGATGGATTACTGTTCACCTCTGTGGAGTGGAAGTGGAGTGGTTGCATTGAGGCAGTTGGACAAAATTCAAAATAAAGCTATTAGATTAATCAATAACCCTGTAATCACACAGGACCTTCCTACATTATCCATACGAAGAAACGTTGCATCCCTTGCATTATTCTACAGATATTTTCACAGCAATTGTTCCGAGGAACTTGCTACAATTGTGCCGCCTCTCCACATCTTTCCCCGTAGAACTAGGGCAGCTGAGAGCGCCCATGAATTTACACTTTCTCCTCCACAATGCAGAACTTCTGCTTATCAAAATTAATGTATCCCTAGAAGTACTACTCTTTGGAATTCACTTCCCTCGAGTTGCTTTCCACAAACTTACAATCTACAAAAGTTTAAATCCAGTTGTTACAAACATTTTATGAATGGAAGATGCCTTTAGGCACATGGACATTTTTGTTTTATCTGTGTTTTTCCTTCCTCCGTTCATTGTCTCTTTAAAAAAAAATATATATATATATATCAGGTAAAAAGACGTCATCATGGTAATTAGGTGGTTGTCTTACTACAGGTCTTTCCTAAGCTAAATATAATAATCTATAGGCTGTGTATTTTCAGTTGACGGTAAACTGCCATGCTCTCACTATAATAACTAAGCTATTATTATGTTCTGTTCCAAATAAGTAGGCCAGACTTCGTAAACCCTAACCTTTATCTCAAAAAGTGCTAGATCAAATGGGCTGGAAATTCCCTTCTACTTTTCCCTAGCTCACCCTTCCCAAATTATTATGTTCCCTCCACCAACCGACTTTACTCCTAAACTCAATTAATGAAATCAACAAATACATGTGGCAGTCCAGGGATTCGAACCCAGGATGCTCACACCGAAATTCAGTGCATTTACCCATTGCGCTACGAAGACGTTAGAAGATGATAGATATATTATCTCGAGTACTCTAGTCGTTCAAGAGCTATAGAGGTTAATTTTCAAGATGTGTGGCCTACTTATTTGAAACAGGTTATAGTGTTAGCTTTGGTATCCTACTTTAAACTTAATTCAATGTTGACTTTGATTACATCCCAGCTACACTTTTAAGTCAAGCTAAAAGCGGGTTATCATAATGTAAATATATTGAATTAGCCTGTGGTGTCTGACTTTGGGTGTGATATCGGCGCTCCACATATACTTTGGTGTCGATACAAATGTAGTTAAATTAGCTTGTTGATGTTATGGGTCACTTGTCAATGTAAAGTTGAGTGAGGTGCAATAGGTGCCTGTGTGTGTGTGTGTGTGTGTGTGTGTGTGTGTGTGTGTGTGTGTGTGTGTGTGCGTGTGTGGCACGAAAGGTCTTAACATTGACAAAGTTAGGCAGCGAACTTTCTTCTAATCGCCAGGCTAATGGCGTGAACGTCTTAAAACAAATGAAGCTAAGCATGAGGGAGAAGGGAGGGAGGCCAGAACAAATAAACCTTTAACAATATATTTCGCTTTAGAATCTTGATTATCAATATGACGACATGGAAATTTATCATGAGCTGAGACAAACAGAGACTACATTTTGAGCACACAAACCTGTGAACTAAATATCCAGGTACACTCGGATGCCATAGTCTCTAGCCCACTCATAAATAGTCGTGGACTTCACCTATTTCAAATTATAGAAGTATATCTCTGGAAACGAATTTATGAATGTGACTTTCTATAAATCAACTACAAAACTTTATATACTTTTTTAATGAAAAGCAAGTTTTATCCAATAATCAATCCAGGTCGTTATAATTACACACAGAAACACGTAGGGGGTCCACAAATGTGCTTGAGTGGGCTAGAGACTATGGTGTCCGAGCGTACCAAGGAAACATGCCAACATATTATAAAACAAAGTATCAGTCCCCGGCAGGTTGAGTCGCTAAAGCCTATTAATTATATAGTTGTTTGTGTGGACCCAGGCTTAAACCGCATTATAATTATTTTGTTGACTAAACTTCAGAGACAGTCTACTTAAAGGGAGAATATTGTATTACTCTCTTCTCCCTCATGTTTAACCCCATTATTTGTAAGATTATAAGACGATCGCCCGATATTTTGGCGATAATAAAACCTTTCCCCCCATTTCTTTGACAATTTTAAAACCTTTCGTGCCATTTAGATGACGATTATTACATGACAAGCGATAGCGAACCTTTAATTTAGAAGGAATCGGCTTTTTCTACCGGAAAATGAACACATTTATCTCGATGGGAGATATTGGGTATAATTGTTTAAGCTTGATGGAGGTCTGTAGAGGAAACTAAACAAATAATAGATAAATATATACATAAATACACACATTAATAAACACTACCCCTCAACAAACATATTATAAATATTGTGTTGACTAAGGTTCGGAACCAGTCTACTTAATTATGTGAGGAGTGTTTACGATGAATTGTCATTGATGTACAGTCAACAGCATAAATAGTGACGCACCCAATTTAGGGGAGAGTTTTATATATTTATACTTATTCGTATATTATATTTATGGAATATGGAAGTCAGAGGGATAATCGAGATACTCTTTACCCTTATAATTTCTATAGATCCTTCCTAAGCTGCATAAACTCGTCACATGATGGCTAGATAAAACTGTCAACATTATGTCATTAATCTTCGAAGGGTTAACTATAAAAAAACAAATGGAATTTGAATGTATGTGTAGTTTATGAATTATAATAAACCTCCAATAATAACACAGCTCCCTAGGGCATGTTATCCTGTGACAACAAGACAACCTTAGATCAATAATTTTGAAGTTAAGAAGGCCAAAAAGTCCCCCGCGGTAGTATCTACCGTCATCAAGAGACAGTTCCAATTAGCAATGTTTCCAAGTTGTTCACCACCGTCAGTCCTGGAGCGGTTTAATCAACATCTCAGAACTGCAGTTGCTGTGTGGAGGGGCTCGGGGGAGAAGGGTGGGGGGGGGGGGGGGGGGGCTACAGTGGGATCGTTCTCAAGTGTATTTGTTCTAGAGCAGTAGTTAACTACCAGGGAAGCATTCGCCCCTGGGACAAAGAGATGGGGTCAAAATTGCCAAATTCGCTTCCTTAACAGGGTATTGGTTATAGCAAATATATTTATTTTACAAGCAAACGCTCTTAGGCATTCAACTTGTCATTATTAAAAGCCTGCCATATGTTGGTCTTGTGATAAGCATCAGGCACCGATTTAACTGTCCTTGCCCTGGACGTGCACAGCCATATCCAGGATCCTGAATCTGGATATACAGTATATGGTCCTAGTATGGAGCGGGTAGGGATTATAATGTTGCCACATTGATCATAATCTGAGACAGATAAGAACAAACGGTTGAACAACTTATGTGAGTGTGTGGTGGAGAGGTTGTAGACCTGGCAAAGTGGTGTGTGGTGGTGTTTTATCCGAGGATGGTGTGTGGGTAAAGGTGTCGTGGAGTGTGAGAGTCGTGTGTATTGTGGTCTGTGTGTGCGCGTGTGTGGAGGATTAGTGTGAGGGTGATGTTTTATTCGAGGATGGTGTGTGGGTAAAGGTGTATTGGAGTGTGAGAGTCGGGTGTATTGTGGTCTGTGTGTGCGCGTGTGTGGAGGATTAGTGTGAGGGTGATGTTTGTGTTAGGTTGGTGTGTGTGTTAGGGTGGAATGTGTATTGAGTTGTGCAGTGTAAGAGGTATGTGAAGTATAAACATTGTATGTAGATGTGCATTTATATATATATATATATGTGTGTGTATGTGTGTGAGGGGTTGTATGTGCATAGATGTGTGCAATTTGTCATCATAGGAATCAATACCAGTTCATTCCCCTACAATAATACAAGTTACTTCACCCACACTTAACCTACTAAACTTCAATATGCCGTAACCAAATTTAACGTAACTTTAAACCTAATGTAACCCAAGCCACCATAACGTGATATAATCCAACCAGTTATCTGTCAGTCCTGGAGCGGTATAACCAACATCTCCACTAACCTAATGTAACCCAAGCTACCATAACGTGATATAATCCAACCAGTTATCTGTCAGTCCTGGAGCGGTATAACCAACATCTCCACAAACCTAATGTAACCCAAGCTACCATAACGTGATATAATCCAACCAGTTATCTGTCAGTCCTGGAGCGGTATAACCACCATCTCCACAAACCTAATGTAACCCAAGCTACCATAACGTGATATAATCCAACCAGTTATCTGTCAGTCCTGGAGCGGTATAACCAACATCTCCACTAACCTAATGTAACCCAAGCTACCATAACGTGATATAATCCAACCAGTTATCTGTCAGTCCTGGAGCGGTATAACCAACATCTCCACAAACCTAATGTAACCCAAGCTACCATAACGTGATATAATCCAACCAGTTATCTGTCAGTCCTGGAGCGGTATAACCAACATCTCCACAAACCTAATGTAACCCAAGCTACCATAACGTGATATAATCCAACCAGTTATCTGTCAGTCCTGGAGCGGTATAACCAACATCTCCACAAACCTAATGTAACCCAAGCTACCATAACGTGATATAATCCAACCAGTTATCTGTCAGTCCTGGAGCGGTATAACCAACATCTCCACAAACCTAATGTAACCCAAGCTACCATAACGTGATATAATCCAACCAGTTATCTGTCAGTCCTGGAGCGGTATAACCAACATCTCCACTAACCTAAGGTAACCCAAGCTACCATAACGTGATATAATCCAACCAGTTATCTGTCAGTCCTGGAGCGGTATAACCAACATCTCCACAAACCTAATGTAACCCAAGCTACCATAACGTGATATAATCCAACCAGTTATCTGTCAGTCCTGGAGCGGTTTAACCAACATTTCCACAAACCTAATGTAACCCAAGCTACCATAACGTGATATAATCCAACCAGTTATCTGTCAGTCCTGGAGCGGTATAACCAACATCTCCACAAACCTAATGTAACCCAAGCTACCATAACGTGATATAATCCAGCCAGTTATCTGTCAGTCCTGGAGCGGCATAACCAACATCTCCACAAACCTAATGTAACCCAAGCTACCATAACGTGATATAATCCAACCAGTTATCTGTCAGTCCTGGAGCGGTATAACCAACATCTCCACAAACCTAATGTAACCCAAGCTACCATAACGTGATATAATCCAACCAGTTATCTGTCAGTCCTGGAGCGGTATAACCAACATCTCCACTAACCTAATGTAACCCAAGCTACCATAACGTGATATAATCCAACCAGTTATCTGTCAGTCCTGGAGCGGTATAACCAACATCTCCACAAACCTAATGTAACCCAAGCTACCCTAACGTGATATAATCCAACCAGTTATCTGTCAGTCCTGGAGCGGTATAACCAACATCTCCACTAACCTAATGTAACCCAAGCTACCATAACGTGATATAATCCAACCAGTTATCTGTCAGTCCTGGAGCGGTATAACCAACATCTCCACAAACCTAATGTACCCCAAGCCACCATAACGTGATATAATCCAACCAGTTATCTGTCAGTCCTGGAGCGGTATAACCAACATCTCCACTAACCTAATGTAACCCCAAGCTACCATAACGTGATATAATCCAACCAGTTATCTGTCAGTCCTGGAGCGGTATAACCAACATCTCCACAAACCTAATGTAACCCCAAGCTACCATAACGTGATATAATCCAACCAGTTATCTGTCAGTCCTGGAGCGGTATAACCAACATCTCCACTAACCTAATGTAACCCAAGCTACCATAACGTGATATAATCCAACCAGTTATCTGTCAGTCCTGGAGCGGTATAACCAACATCTCCACTAACCTAATGTAACCCAAGCTACCATAACGTGATATAATCCAACCAGTTATCTGTCAGTCCTGGAGCGGTATAACCAACATCTCCACAAACCTAATGTAACCCAAGCTACCATAACGTGATATAATCCAACCAGTTATCTGTCAGTCCTGGAGCGGTATAACCAACATCTCCACTAACCTAATGTAACCAAGCTACCATAACGTGATATAATCCAACCAGTTATCTGTGCAGTCCTGGAGCGGTATAACCAACATCTCCACAAACCTAATGTAACCCAAGCTACCATAACGTGATATAATCCAACCAGTTATCTGTCAGTCCTGGAGCGGTATAACCAACATCTCCACAAACCTAATGTAACCCAAGCTACCATAACGTGATATAATCCAACCAGTTATCTGTCAGTCCTGGAGCGGTATAACCAACATCTCCACAAACCTAATGTAACCCAAGCTACCATAACGTGATATAATCCAACCAGTTATCTGTCAGTCCTGGAGCGGTATAACCAACATCTCCACAAACCTAATGTAACCCAAGCTACCATAACGTGATATAATCCAACCAGTTATCTGTCAGTCCTGGAGCGGTATAACCAACATCTCCACAAACCTAATGTAACCCAAGCTACCATAACGTGATATAATCCAACCAGTTATCTGTCAGTCCTGGAGCGGTATAACCAACATCTCCACAAACCTAATGTAACCCAAGCTACCATAACGTGATATAATCCAACCAGTTATCTGTCAGTCCTGGAGCGGTATAACCAACATCTCCACAAACCTAATGTAACCCAAGCTACCATAACGTGATATAATCCAACCAGTTATCTGTCAGTCCTGGAGCGGTATAACCAACATCTCCACAAACCTAATGTAACCCAAGCTACCATAACGTGATATAATCCAACCAGTTATCTGTCAGTCCTGGAGCGGTATAACCAACATCTCCACAAACCTAATGTAACCCAAGCTACCATAACGTGATATAATCCAACCAGTTATCTGTCAGTCCTGGAGCGGTATAAACCAACATCTCCACTAACCTAATGTAACCCAAGCTACCATAACGTGATATAATCCAACCAGTTATCTGTCAGTCCCTGGAGCGGTATAACCAACATCTCCACAAACCTAATGTAACCCAAGCTACCATAACGTGATATAATCCAACCAGTTATCTGTCAGTCCTGGAGCGGTATAACCAACATCTCCACTAACCTAATGTAACCCAAGCTACCATAACGTGATATAATCCAACCAGTTATCTGTCAGTCCTGGAGCGGTATAACCAACATCTCCACTAACCTAATGTAACCCAAGCTACCATAACGTGATATAATCCAACCAGTTATCTGTCAGTCCTGGAGCGGTATAACCAACATCTCCACTAACCTAATGTAACCCAAGCTACCATAACGTGATATAATCCAACCAGTTATCTGTCAGTCTGGAGCGGTATAACCAACATCTCCACTAACCTAATGTAAACCCAAGCTACCATAACGTGATATAATCCAACCAGTTATCTGTCAGTCCTGGAGCGGTATAACCAACATCTCCACAAAC